>JASCZW010011805.1:0-30753 GCA_034211315.2 Aedes japonicus
GTCAGAGGTTTTTGTTGAAGCCAGCAAAATAAATGTATAGCGCGGTAGTGTGAGGTAAAGCGGTGTCTCGATAAAAATTTGGTCGACTTAAACTTGACACATTCTTTCATTATAAAATCGTGCATTAAAAAAATCTGCACAACACTCATTTTGAAGATGTGGATCATGCCCTTATTCGATTTTAAGATTAGCACTTCAGTTATCAAAATGTCGTCGAAGGAAGAGAAGCAACGCATCAAAATTTTGCACGTGCAAGGCGAAAATCCAAACTACTCTCACGCCAAGTTGGCGAAATTGTTGAATGTGGCTAAATCAACTGTTACCAACGCATTAAAAGTGTTCGGTGAACGTTTGTCGACAGCCAGGAAAGCTGGATCGGGGGGAAATCGAAAGCCGGAGGCCACAGCGACGACAAAAAGAGTTGCCCGCTGTTTCGAGCGGAACCCCAACCTCTCCGTCCGAGATGTCGCAAAGAAGCTGGGAGTGGCGCCTTCAACCGTGGATAGAGCTAAAAACAAGCTGGACTGTCGACTTACAAGAAAGTGGTGACTCCAAATCGCGACGATAAACAAAACACGTCGGCCAAAGCACGATCGCGAAAGTTGTACACGACGATGCTGACGAAGTTTGATTGCGTGGTACAGGACGATGAAACTTACGTCAAGGCAGACTTTAAACAGCTTCCTGGACAGGAATTTTATACGGCAACCGGACGGGGAAAGGTGGCAGATATTTTCAAGCACATTAAACTGTCAAAGTTCGCGAAGAAATATCTGGTGTGGCAGGCCATCTGTACCTGTGGCTTGAAGAGCAACGTTTACATTGCGACCGGAACCGTCAACCAGGAAATTTATCTGAGCGAGTGCCTACAAAAACGTCTACTGCCTTTCCTGAAGCGACATAATTGTTCCGTTCTATTTTGGCCGGATTTGGCATCTTGCCATTACGGAAAAAGGCCATGGAGTGGTATGCTGCCAACAACGTTCAAGTGGTGCCCAAGGACAAGAACCCTCCCAACACGCCAGAGCTCCGCCCAATCGAACAATATTGGGCCATCGTCAAGCGGAACCTTAAGAAGACTCAAAAAGCTGTTGTGAGCGAGAAACAGTTCAAGGCAAACTGGCGTTCTGCGGCGAATAAAGTGGACAAGGAGACTGTACAAAATCTTATGGCAGGTGTTAAACGAAAGACCCGGCAATTCGCATTCGGTAAAAAGGAAGCTTAGCTGAATATTTCTCCTGTATTCTGTATTAACTGAACTTGAAAAAGAAAAAGAATTTGACTTATTAATAAGAACTTTGATCGACTCACACACATTACTGTTTGAACAAATTTTGATCGGAACACCCTTTAATTGGCCAAGAGCTCGATTACTTAAGTAAGTGTTTAGTTTTCGTTTGAATACTTTAAATCTTGTGAACCTCAGGTGAGCCGTCTCACTGCAGACGAAGCGCAGAATAAATCTGATTCTAGCGTTCAGAATCCGACACTTTACGAAGAAGAATGTTATAATAGAGTTGTTATGATTTTTTTTTACAGGTCTGGATCGACAAAACTTGTCACAAAATCAAATCTTGAGAGCCGATGCAAGACAATGAACAAAGGACAACCTAGAAAAGAGGGAGTGAAAAACTTAAACTTGAGCTTAAATAGAAAGAAATTGAATTAAAAAACGAGAGTTTAATTTGAAGGAGCCATCAATTGAATAAAAGCGCACGAGTGTTTCGTAAAGTATACAGGTTCGTGGAAATTCAGCATCTTCCTAAAGTAAGCGACATTGCATAATAAACTTGAAAGAATGCATAACATAATTAACAAATACATGAACTACGAAACTTCATGAGAAATACACGTTTTGTTTTAGTAACCCGGAAAATTCTCATGTTTGTTTGACATTTGTGTTTCATTTGTATGAACTAATCACCATACATCATACAATAGCCTTCATTGCCTTCAACAGCCCTCACATGCCAAATTTGGTTCCGTTTGCTAGATTAGTTCTCGAGTTATGCAGAAATTGGTGTCTCATTTGTATGAGAGCCCTCCTTCCTGAGAGAGAAGGAGTCTCAAACAATCACAAGAACCTGCCCATCCTCAAAAATCCCTGCAGACAAATTTTCACGCTGATCGGTTCAGAACTATCCAAATCTATAAGGGTCAGACAGACAGACAGATAGACAGACTTTTTTATATTTATAGAAATCCTACCTCCAAAAGCCCCCATATGCCGAATGTGGTTTCATTTGCTGGATTAGTTCTTGAGTAATGCAAAAAATTGTATTTAATTTGCAAGGAAGCAGTTCAAGCCAGGAGGCAGTTCAAGCCATAAAAACATTTCTTGCCTCCAAAAACCTCAACATGCCATATTTGGTTTCATTTGTTTCATTGGATCTCGAGTTAAGCTAAAAATTGTGTTTCATTTGTATGGGAGGGAAGTCAAACCACCATAAAACTATTTCTCTTCTTCAAAAACCTCCACATGCCAAATTTGGTTATATAAGCTTGATTATTTCTAGAGTTATGCAGAAATTAGTGTTTCATTTGTATGGGAGCCCCCATAGAAACATCACCATAGAAACATTTCTTGCCTTCAAAAACCTCTACTTGCCAAATTTGGTTCCATTTACTTCATCAGTTTTCGAGTTATGCAGAAATTTCTGTTGCATTTGTTTGCAGAGGGCGGAGGAGTCTCAAACTACCATAAAAACATTTATCTCCTCCAAAAACCTCCATATGCCAAATATAGCTCTATATCCTCGATTAGTTCTTGAGTTATGCAGAAATTTGTGTTCCATTTGTATGGGAGCCCCCCCCCCCCCTTTCAGAAATGTGAGGAGTCTTTTACTAGTCTCTACTGGTCCCGAAAACTCCTCCATACAAAATTTCACGCCGATCGGTTCAGTAATGTCCGAGTACATAACAGACAGACAGACAGACAGACAGACAGACAGACAGACAGACAGACAGACAGACATGGGCCTTTATGATTATAAACTTGGAACTTTATAATCTGAACGATTTTGTTAAGACGATTGCTGCTAACTTGGATGATGGAAAATGGCGATATGATTTGATTTCCACTATTTTTTTTCACATTTCCATTGTTAAACTTATAACACACCTGAATTATTAAACATGATTGATATACATATGCATTGTTAACCAAATATTATATTGTTTTAATTTTTGAAGTTTCTGGAAGAATGAATCAGGCTTCCAGCAAGAAAACTGCATTCTAAAGTATCTACTCCCCATATTTGGATCCGGCCATAAGTCCATTCGTCCAAACGAATTCATGCAAAAGGTCCATTCGGCTAAATGTCAATTTGGACAAACGTCCGTATGTCAAACGTCTTTATTCTATACGTCCATTCGGCCAAACATCCGTATAGCAAACGTCCGCATGCCAAACATCTTTATGCCAAACGGGGTATTAACGGATAAAAGTGATGATATTTAAGATTTTGTTTGGTTTATTTTGACGCTTGCATACCGAGAAATGTTTTAGTGCAATCAAGGTGCAAATAAGGTATTTTATATCAAATGAACAAAGAAATTGGCCAAAGAAGATTAGCTTAACCAATCAGTATACGTAAAATGCACATAAATAGTCTTGGTATTTGACGAGGAACATCTAACAAACACCAAGCGCTAATGAGTACTTAATCTGATTTAGAACCGAATCAGGTATGTTTCCGTGAGTTTCGTTAGAATAGTACTCATCACATGAAAGTTCTGATATTTCTTGAGCTGAGGATGGTTTAAGACTTTTCTAGCAAATCTGAAACCGTCAGCTACATCGCTTTGAAAATAATCAAAACATTTCAATTTTCAGCTTCTGGCCGAGTTGTAGCCTTGGTTTCAAGAGTGTAGCTCTGTCATTTAATGGACAAATTTTCGGGTAATTCTATTGAAGAGGAATTCAAGCATTTAAACGAAAACCTCAGACCATTTTGTGTTGTCCAGTGGACAAAGAAAGTCTGTTGAATCAACAGCTTTGGGATTTAAAAAATGACTACCAGAAAAAAGGAAAGGCACCAGCTATGGTAAAACAATCTTTCCTGGTCATGCTAAAAAGTTGATGGAACGTTACGATTTTCATCTTAGTCTTAACCTAGGGGTGAGACAGCTCTACTCTTAGTTGCTTTGATGCACCGAGTAACTCGCGAGTAACTCAATATAGCTTAAAATTGAATCAATCTTGATCGGTTCTTATCGGTTGCCATTGTTTCGAAAAGTTTGACTTCAAACTAGACTTCCATTTCGTTTGAAAACATTTTGGACATTCTGCTGATGGCAATAGAAGATGACACAACGGTGAGCCCTATTTTACGACTTTTTGAGGGTTCAGGAAATATTTAGTATTTGTTTTACTGAAGTGCAATGATGAGGCATTATAGCGATATGTACACATTCTTAATTTGCTAAACATCGATTCTAAGAAGCTTGAAGCTTGGCTCGGAGTGCAGTGGGCTGAGCTCTCTTCCTGCTCTTGTTCTAAAGCACCAGTTCTTAGTCTGGCCGTCTGGCGGTTTGATGCTGATGGGTTTATTTAAAGTATGTCTTAATTGGAGACATAAAAATAACTTCTTAACGAAAAAGGCAGGCCTTACACCAACAATAGTAAAATAGAGAAAATTGAAAACATTGAAAATTTCTAGTTGCCAATTGTGCACACTTGAGAGCTAATATACTAGCGTCGATTGGTTTGACAGCTGCTGTGCAAAAACAAAGTGAGAAAAAATGACAGTGCTCGCTTGCTGAACAACGAGGGTTACTCGAGGTACCTGAAAAGCAATTCTAAAATTACTCGCGATGAGGAGCTGTCTTGCCCCTTGGTCTTAACCGACTTTTGTTGGTTGATCTTCCTCATGTTTTGAAAATTTATAGCGAACAGCTAATGCGGTAAGCGACGCAGAACACAAAATTTGCGAAATAATAATTCGGATTAGAAACCATCGCCTAAATAAAGTGCAAGTCAGAGTAATATTACTGGCGCCAATCTTCAAAACCGCATAGCATATGAGTTTATTAAATTATAAGGGGAAATCGGGTAAAGTAAACCCTTTCCTGAGGTCAACCCTAAACGAGACCATCACCATTCAATTTTCCGGAGATTTTAGAATAAATAAATTGTAGTAAGAGCGAGAGAAATATTATTGGCGCCGATCTTCAAAACAGCATTTTATATGAGTTTTTTTTCTAAGGAGAGAATCGGGTAAAAGCGACCCTTTCTTGAGGTAAATCCTAAACGAGGCTAACACCATTCGATTTTCTGGACATTTTAACATAAATACAGTGTAAGTAAAGGGCGATACGGTCAAAATTTGGTCAATATCAACTTGACGTATTTCTTTCAATTTTGCATTTAAAAAACCTGAACACCCCTCATTTTGAAGGTGTGTGTGTAGAATGTTGCTCTATTTTGATTTTGGAATTCACTCTTCAGTTGTCAAAATGCCGTCCAAGCAAGAAGAGCAGCGTATCAAAATTTTGCTCGCGCATCGCGAAAATCCGAGCTACTCGCACGCAAAGTTGGCAAAATCGCTAAAAGTTGCCAAATCAACCGTTACAAATGTAATTAAAGTGTTTGGGGAACGTTTGTCGACAGCCAGGAAGTCTGGATCGGGGGAAATCGAAAACCGGAAGCCGCTGAGACGACAAAGAGAGTTGCCGGTAGTTTCAAGCGAAACCCTAACCTATCTCTCCGAGATGCCGCAAATAAGCTGGGTGTATCGTCTACAACCGTGCATCGAGCCAAAAACGAGCCGGACTATCGACTTACAAGAAGGTAGTGACTCCAAATCGCGATGATAAACAAAATACGACGGCTAAAGCGCGATCCCGGAGGCTGTACACGACGATGCTGACGAAGTTTGACTGCGTGGTAATGGACGACGAAACCTACGTCAAAGCCGACTACAAGCAGCTTCCGGGACAGGAGTTTTATACGGCAAAAGGAAGGGGAAAGGTAGCAGATATTTTCAAGCACACGAAACTGTCAAAGTTCGCAAAGAAATATCTGGTTTGGCAAGCCATCTGTACCTGTGGCTTGGAAAAGCAGCATTTTCATAGCTTCCGGGACTGTCAACCAAGAAATTTACGTGAAAGAGTGTTTGAATAAACGTCTGCTGCCTTTCCTGAAGAAACACGGTTGTTCCGTACTGTTTTGGCTGGATTTGGCATCTTGCCATTACGGTAAAAAGGCCATGGAGTGGTACGCCGCCAACAACGTGCAGGTGGTTCCCAAGGACAAGAACCCTCCCAACACGCCAGAGCTCCGCCCAATTGAGAAATACTGGGCTATTGTCAAGCGGAACCTAAAGAAGACCAAAAAACTGCTAAGGACGAGCAGCAGTTCAAGGCAAACTGGCTTTCTGCGGCGAAGAAGGTGGACAAGGTGGCTGTACAAAATCTGATGGCAGGGGTCAAGCGTAAGACCCGGCAATTCGGATTTGGAAAAGCGGAAGCCTAACTGAATATTTTTCCTGAATTTTATACTAATTGAACTTGAAAAAGAAATTTAATTTGATTTTTTAAATAAACTATTTCACCGATTTACACGCGTTTTCCCTTGACCAAATTTTGACCGTATCACCCTTTAAGAGTAATATTACTGGCACGGGCCAACGTGACTGAAAGTCTCTCAAATAAAGACAAAGATTACTGGTGCGAATCTTCAGAACCGCATGGTATATGAGTTTATGCATGTAGTAGCGGAAATCGGGTAAAATGAACCATTCCCTGGCATTTGATCAAAGTAGAATTCGTTCCATTCAGTTTTCCAGCGTTTTTACAAATTTACAGTACATTTGGGTTCAATATAGTAGCACCGGGTTGGTTGTTTGGGTAATAATTCTAGTTTGCATCAAAAATGAGAGGAGAAACGGGCGAAATGGGACACTTACTGTGGTTAATCCTAAATGTCACCAATATCATTCGATTATCCGCATTTTTTCCCATAAAATTAGCTATTTTTAAGGGCTTCTATCATGCGCCGACTAAATTAATGGGATTTGGGGTTCATTTTTGCCCACTGTACATCGTTTCAGTCAACGCTGCTGTCTCGACTCAGGTCGAGGAGGTCACAAAAAGCACGTCGAGTATCAAAACAAGTTCAACGTTAAACGTTAAACATTAAACGAACATTTTTTCCAACAGAAAACTCTTTTTTTCACAAGCTTTGGACATTTTGGTAGAAGCTTATTTATCTTGAAAGCACTGGTAAGTAATCCAAGCTGCTAATAAGAAAATATATCGGTCGTATTCCACTCTGAAGAAGGCAAAAGCTAGTTGCTATCCCAAACAAAGAAGCATCTATGTGAGCGAAACTTGTGTTTCAAATTCTGATGGACCATCCGGTTATTCGCTAATGCCTCTATTTGAATGATTGTCTGATGAACAAAAGAAAGGCCTTGAACTTGTGACGAAATAAGGATATGATGGATCACAGCAATCTAGATGATAGCGTTTCCAATATTTTCCCAAGTGGTATAAGGCAAAAGAAGTGGAAATTAGGAGTGTATCCGGGGCTTAAGCTTATCCAAGCAAACTTTCTTTCTTTTTTCTAAATTATGTTGAAAAACCGATATTTTATTCATACAAAAAATTGATCCTTTATTGTACGAGGTTAAACTTGAACATAATGAAGACCGGATGAAATTAAGTTATTCCTTCACGAATTTTCGAACTTTGGATCGAATGCTCTTCATCAAGTTCCGGACAAGTGTTGCATCGTATTTTTTGGACGCTTGAGCCCAAATTTTTTTTGAACTCCTTGCATGTTCCCAGCTGCCTTACCAGTCTTCTTGAAGACCCTTCTTCACGATTGCTCAGTAACGTTCGATGGGTCGAAGCTGAGGGCAATTTGGTGGATTGATATTTTTCTCAACGAAATCTATACCCTTTTCCGCAAGCCAATTGGAGAGTGGGTTTTGGCATAGTGAGCCGACGCTAAATCCGGCCAAAACAGTGGAGGTGTACTATGCTTCTTACATAAAGGCAACAATCTCTTCTGGAGACACTCAGATCGATAGATTTCGCATTTATAGTTCCGGTAGTGTAAAAAATGGTTGACTTCAAACCACAGGAACATATTGCTTGTCATACCAGTACCTTTCGACCGAATTTCTCCACTTGAATCGACCTGTCCGCATCGCTCACATCCTCCCCAACGACGGCAGTAAAGTATTGCGGACCTGGAAGGGTTTTTGAGTCCTCCTTTACATAGGTCTCATCGTCCATCGAAACGCATGCATCGGGACGCTGCAAAAGACGCGAATACAATTTCCGGGCCCTTGTTGCTGCTCGCTGCTTCTGTTCTGCACTTTGTTTCGAGATTTCTTTCGAGATGCTTCTTGTAGGTCTTCAGGTGGTTTCGCCTCTTGATACGCTGGATCATTCCGACACTCGTTCCTGCTTTTCGGCCAAATCACGTATTGACATTGATTTGTTCTTCATGATTAGAGATACCACTTTCTGCTCCAGTTTCGGGGTTAGACGAACCGGGTTTTCTGCCTCTTCCTGGTAGCTCATCCAAAGAATAGTGTTCCCCAAACTTATTAATGATGGTTTTAACACTCGCATGATGAATTCAAAACCACTTCGCCAATTTTCGCATAGTAATACCCTTCTCACTTAGCCATGTGTCCAGAACCTTAATTTTCACTTCCTTTTCAATACGCGACATTTTGAAAACGCAGAATTTGAACCGCACAAACAAGTAAACAAAAGAAAACTGACAGTCAAACGCACAGCCTGCAGTGTTCAGAGCATAAAAAACCATCACAAATACATGCGTACAACGCAAATGTATGTGGACAGCTTATATTCGATACACTCCTTACGTGCCAAAAATAGTCAATCCGACTAACTGTCCAGAACTTCACCCGATAGAAAAAAAACTGGGCTACGGTTAAGTGGAAACGCTTTGAAGCTAAGAAAAAAGCAATTGGAATTGACAATTTCAAGAGAAGATTGAGAGCCGCCACTGCTAGCGTATCTGATGATACTGTATGGAATCTGATGGCGGTTGTAGCACAGTAAGTTTGAAGACTTTACAGAAAGAAGCATTTACATCTCAATCAGCGGTGCTGACAGTATATTTAACTATGTTATATACTGAAATAAACAATCGGTTTAGTTTAATTATGTTGATTTTACAGGTATTATCATAGTGAACCCTGATGGGTGTGAGCTTTTTTAGTGGAATACCTGAATACCTGGAATACCTGTTAGAAAATGAAAAGGAAGATCAATAATTTCGATTTACTTCCAACTACCTCTATCGTTTATCTTGACAGATACGCGTATTTCGTCTACAATGTGCAGACATCTTCAGTGTCGTGTACTAATACTTGATTATTAAAATCTGTATGCAAATTAATCCGGACACCTTCAAATCATTGTAACTTTTGAAATATTGCACGTAGGAATGAAAAAATTCACTGTGGTATAGCTGAGAGTCTTTGATGAAAAAGACTATGTTTGATGTTTACATTTCATATTTATAAGATGGCGACGAAAGAAAAACAAGTGCACGAGCGAATTTTGTACAGGCGTAAGGCAAATCCTGACTTGTCAATACGGGACCTTGCAAAACATTGATTTTGCCTAAATCCACTGTTCACGATGAGCTCAAATCATTTTCGGAATATTTGACGGTGGTGAGGACACCGAGAAGTGTCAAAAACATTGGACGCACTGATCCTGTCATGGACCGAAAGGTGAAAAGGATATTAACGAAAAACCCAAATCTCTCCATTTGAACGTTGGCTCGTAAAATAGGGATGTCGCCTGGTTTTGTCCAAAAATCAAAACAACGTTTGGGACTTAAGACGTATAAATTAAAAACAGTTCCAAATCGCAACGATAAACAGAACTTGGCAGCAAAATCACGGGCTCGACGTTTTTACTGCGAATATTTGACGAAGTTTTCATGCGTTGTTATGGACGATGAAACTTATGTCCTGGAGGATTTCAAGCGGCTTCCAGGGCTAGCTTTTTATTCTGCTATGGCCAGAAATGCTGCAGCTGAGTATTTCAGAACGACGAAGACATCGAAATCTCCCAAAAAATACCTTGTGTGGCAAGCAATTTGCACGTGTGGCAAAAAGAGTAAATCTTTCGTCACTACAGGCACAATCAACAAGGAGATCTATCAGAAAGAGTGTCACAAAAGTCACAAAAAAACCTATGATCTATGCTAAAACTGTGATGGAGTGGTATGAAGCAAATCAAGTGAACATTTTACCAAAAACCTCAAACCCGCCAAAATGCCCAGAACTACGACCAATCGAGAGATATTGAACTCTGATGAAGCGGAAGTTTTCTGGAAAGAAGCAAGAAATCAAAGACATCAAAGACTTCTAGCAAGTTTGGACAAAGACGGCTTCTAAGATTTCCGAAGAGTCTGTACAAACGCTAATGGACGGAGTCAAGCGCAAAGTTCGAAAATTTCATGCAAATACCGAATAACTATGTTTTGTCTTCACGAATTGTTAAAACACATCCTATGAATCTGAAATAAACAACTACGACGGAAATATAATGCGAAATTTATGTTTTATTCATGTTTTGAGGTGTCCGGATGATTGCGGATACAGACCTTAGTATACGACACTGAAGAAGTCTGCACATTGTAGAAGGAATACGAACCGTCAGGATAAGAAATAAAGGTAGTTGGAATTTAATGGAAATCACTAATCTTTCTTCTCATTTTATAATTATCATAGTGTCCGAAATTTAACTTAGACAGGTTTTAATTCTAATGTGAAATGTGGGTGCTAAATTGTGATATGGAGATGTAAATTTCAAGCGTTTAAGGTTGAAATTCATTAGTTAACATATTATCCTGTAACTTAAACTGTAATATTAATCTAATTATGATGTAATTTTCGGTGCAACAAATTTTTTTTGCAGCTTACGATATATTAAATTTAGAAATGCAGTAAAGGTTAAAATTACGTCATTAGTAATTTTCATGTGCTTTTTTTTCTATGTGTAGTGACAATTTGACTTGCAACAATTCCTGACAATCCAAGCATCACCTTCAAATGCTAACATAATGAATGATTAGCAGTTGTCTTTAACAACGTTGAGTTCGCTGAAAAAGATATTAACCCACCAAACTGACCGCAACTGTGACCGATCAAGCGCTAATGGACAATCGTCAAATGAAACCTTAGAAAGCCAGATGCAGTGACCCATAACATGTCAGACTACAAAATAACTGGTCAGCAATGTCCAAAAAGTGTACAAAAACCACATTTTGTAAGTAAATTTATAATAAAGTAAATATATTTTTCTTGAATACAGAAAATCCAGTTAAACATTTGAGCTTCAGAAATAAACGAATTGAAAATTTTTCTGTTCAACCTGTCACTAGACTTGATTTTCTTTAATAAAGATGAATCTTTGCAAACGTGTGTTGTTTATATTTCAAAACACAAATTAAAATCAATTATCAGCTGTTGAAAGGATAATTGACCACATTTTAGAGCCTTTTTAAAATACTTCTAACTAGATTTAGAAATAAGGCTGGAAGAAACATTATGTAATACCTTTGATTACTTTGACTTATTTGCAACAAGTGTGTTACTACACTTGTTGCATATAAGTCAAAGTAATCGCAATGTAACTCAATTAAGTCACAATCAAGTTGATGCAATAAATTATGAAAGATATATGTTGCTTGGGTATTTTGTGAATTTAAATTACACGCCTCAAATAAACCATTCTGAACCTTGAAGGAAATGGTTCTTATAATTACATTGCATAACCTCGTCGAGTTCTTTTTCTAGGAAAAGTGGTTGTTGTGAAGAATTCTATGATTTTTTTTATGTTTCCCATCCCATATATATCTAGTCGGCGGGGTGAAATCTTGTGGTATTCAAATATGATGACAAACTATTGGTAAATTTTTTTAGATCTTCGACGATTGAAGAGCGACCAGAGTTACTTCTTTTCGACCTTATCTCCTACGAATCTCAAACTTCATCCACCCGATTTATTTTCGCAAGTACAATCTCCATCAGCTTTGGCAACATTGCGCCCCCTTCCGGTATATCTCGACTCGGGTGCGCGGAGAATTTCCATCATTTCGTACTCTCTCTCTCCGTCGGCAGTCAGTGTTTGCCTCAGTCAGTGGAGAACCAGACCCCAGTATTTCCGTGGAGTTATATTTTCGCCACAGCTCACAGCTGTTATCAGAGTGTATCTATCAACAAGGAAGGAAAAGAGGGAAACTCACCCAACCACCCTGAAACTTCGGGCCGTGGCCAAATCGAGAGCTGCTGGAGAGACACCACCCAACAGACCACGTGCCACGGAGACCCACGTGTGCACGTGCGAATGTGTTTGTGAGTTACTCGGTTGTGCATGGTTTGCAAAATCGTTATCCAGACTTACGAACGAGGGGCCCAACCATTCTTGAGGCAGGGCAAAGTGCAGTCCGTGTGTTTCCTAACCGCCATAATCGCTTCAGTCTCCGGGCACTTACGAACGAGAGCGGACGTGAAAAGTGGAAATCTCTCCCTTCCTGTTCTGAGCAGTTCCACTTAGCAGTTCAGTGAATTATTTTGTTGGACTTGGTAGGAAAAGTTCAATTGTTTCCTTCTGAACCACCGGGGGCGCAGAAGGAGCAGCAGCGGGTGGTTTGGAATTTCTTGCTCCTCTAGTGGATTAATTGGCTGGACCGGTTCTAACAGGCCGAGAATAGCAGTGGCTATTCCGAGCGAACGGAGCGAAGGTCGGTGATTTTCGCCCCAGCAGCCTACTTAGATGTGTTGTGTCTAGTCAATGCGATTCGTGGAAAATGGAGCCGCTCGGTGGTTTACCGAAGGAGGAAGTGAAATGGAAGAAACAATAATACCGCCGAGAAGATAAATCATCCTCTTTTGGTCGGCAGTGACGGTGTTCTGAAGTCGCGTGTGGAATACAAACGGTGAAAGAGAACAGATATTCGCCTTTTCTCTGACGGCGACGTGTGTCTGCTGGTCTTCAAAGCAAATTTCGGTTAATGGCGAAACGTGAGAATTGAAGAAAAATGTGCAATGTTCAGTGAAGAACCGGAAGTTGTGTGAAAATTATTCGCTTGTGCAACTGTTTCTCCCAACGGAAGTATCATCAGGAGAACGAAAAAGTTAGTGATGCGTCAATAGCATGAGTTGAAAAAGTGAAGCAGTACAGTTCTATTTCTCGCTTCACGCCATCACATCAGGGCTGTTTAGAGCAAATTTAAGAAGACAAGGAAAAAGTTACCAACAGTGAAAAGCTCTGGCGTTCTGATCTGGGTGATTTTTTTGCCCATCCTTTTCGTATGAAGTGAATATGAATTGGAAAAGGCATTAAACGTTCCGCCGAGTGATTGTGGCACTGAGCGAAGGCAAGAACGAATGCGAGATCTGCTGGCGCCATCGAAGTTAAAGTTGCAAAACATCGCAGCACCAGTAGGCATTGAACCGTGTGGGTAGAAAGTGGCGTTTATATATGACGGGTGGATTTTATGCGTTCATCGCTGGATACCGGCTTCCAGTGCTGATCCATAAAAATATTATGGGATGAATCCCTTTGGAACGTCTAAGATCTTGTTAGATGATTGGATGATCTGGATTGCCTGTCGTCGCGGCAGAATATCATCGCAGGGGCAACTTCAGTCATTCGAAATGACATGCGGTGTGGTTAAATGGGATCGATTTCCAACGCCAATCGATCCGTCGTCGTTGTTTGATGCTTCTTTTTCTATATTCAGAGGAGATCTAAGAAGAGATGAATTTTAATCGTTTAATGCATTTATGTTCATCGTTACTGGAAATTGTAATAACGGTTTTCAGATAACAGTTACTGATTGTCTAACCATATCATAACAGCAGATTTTTTGAAAATCAGGGCATTGCGTTTTCGACTAAGAAATTTATATTCTACTGGAAAATTGAAGTATGTAATTTCTTTCAAATTTTTTTTTTACTATTGCGGTACCATCAAATGGGACAAATAATGGGTATTATCGGTCCGAGAAACCCTAGCGGATCGAAAAGTTGACTGATTTCCAAATCAGAATATCTTACGTTTGGTAGCTAATGCGGTTCCGTTCACGATTGATTGAACACGAAAAGTGAAGTAATCTTATTGTTGATTCTTGATTCTTCAAAACTTACTAGATGTTCTTGCAAATTTATTGGAATCGCCGACAAAATTTTCTTACTGTTTCAACAGAATTTAGAAACGCCAAATTCTTCAAAATTTTGCAGAGCAATATGCAGCATATTAATTACTATCTCCATTAATTTTCCACCAGTCATCAAATCGTCTCCGCAATTATCCTTCTTGATAACTGCAGATACCAACGGAAACTTATCGGCCATCAATGCCTTCGTTGCGTGATATGGCGAGCCTTCTACACCGTACGTATTGGTCTGTAGATCCTCCATTTTTTGTTCTTATCGTTACACCAAAGGATTCTCTGATATTTGCAGTCATCTGGATAATTTTGTCTTGATTGTAAATTTTCGGAACATCGGCTAATAGTACAGTTTGATGTCCGCAGAAACACATTATTATCTCTATCAAATCGTTTTGAACCATAAATTTTGTCATTTAACGATACTGTAGGAGATGTTTTACCTGAAGAGTTGAAAACAACTCTTAACTTCGGTGTCGAACTGGCCTCTTTGTTTACCGTGTGGTCTTGGTTCTTTTGGATTTCTACTTGCTTCAAGTGACAAAGAGCAGGGTACTCTGCCGTTGACTCCGAATCAGTTTTGGTAAAAATCAATTCATTTGCACTCGAATCAGCTAAAACTGAAGACAACCTTAACGGACAGACCAACTATCTTCGTGAATTTGAATATTAAAATAACAGTATGCTCTTGATCAGAGCAACCGCTGAGTTTCGAAGTCATTGTTTAGTTTTGTTTTTTTTCGTCGATGGATGTTCATTATCGCCTGTGCTGTTGTTAATACCAATATTTAATTTCATCTAGGTAAGGATGGTTTCTCCCTTAGCTCAGTCGATAAAAGCGCAGCTAAAAAGCAACACAATGCTGGAGGCGGCTAGGTTCGATTTTTGGTTTGGTCTAGGAATTTTTCGCTGAGGAAAATTTCTCGACTCCCTTCTCATAGGAGGCTATTCATAAACCACGTAGACATTTCTGGGGGGAGGGAGAGGGGGGGGGGGGGTTTGGCAAAAGTCTACGCTCCATACAAAAATAAAAAAAAATGTATGGACGAAAGTCTACGAAGGAGGGGGGGGGGGGATTGAGATGGTCAAAAATAAGTCTACGTGGTTTATGAACAGGCCCTAGGGTATAACTGTACTTGCCACACAATCATAGTTATGCAAAAATGGTACCTGGCATTGAAGGCTCTCAGTAAATAACTTTGGAAGTGCATTTAGACCACTAAGTTGAGAGTTAGAAGCTGAGTGCGAAAGCAATAAGCTTGAAACGATAAGAAAGAAGAGCTCTACTTGATGCGATAGAAAATAACAGAAAATTCCCGTCAACATCAAATAACATTAAATTTATTCTTGTCAACAAAGACTTAACAAACCCCAATACGATCGTGCCTTCTTCTTTCTCGGCGTTTTCAGCTTATTGCTTGTCACAACCAGCTTATGACTTGCTCTCGACGTAGTGTTCTAAATGAATTTCCATAGTTATTAATTGAGGGCTTTCGATGTTAGGTAACCTATTTCTGTGCTATAAATTCCTAGACCGTTCCTCTACTTCAGTCTAGAAAGAAGCTCGCGGTCACAAAATTACTTGCATAGATGCAGGAGACAAAGATGGCGAATAGTTTTATAATATACAAACATACATTTGAAGCAAATTTTAGTCAATGTACTGATTTCACCTACCATTTCAGCACTGAAAATTTATTTTCCTAAATAAACTTTCACTCGTTTCGTAAACATGGGTTTTGGACGTAGATCAAATGTCTCGTATGTTTTCATTACACTTTTTCGTATAATGCACGACATGAATTCCGTAAAGACCTGCCAATCACTGCTTTTCTTTCATAGTACTAATGCATGGGCGGGATTAATTTATTCATCCCAAAATAAATACTAAAACGCTGTCGACAGTTATAGCTTCATACCCATTATTCAAATATATTCTCTCGAATCACCATGGCACAGTAAGATCTACCATGGATTTTGTACGAGCTCTTCCAAAAATATAGGATCGAATCCTAAGTCCCATGTCAGAGAAACGTTTCTTTTTAATTTTTAACCAAATATTCGAAACTCTTTGTATTGTTTTTGTACAACGCACGAATGTTCTTTCTGCGTTAACAAATCAAGCTGAACAATGCATTAGGTCCTAAGTAACTTTTTGAATAATAGCTTGTCTATTAAACGATTTGCTGATGTTTTCGACGTATTGGATCCTTAATCACACTTTATAATACCGTACTGTATGTTGAAAATACTTGAACATGTTTTTAAATAGCCGTAGGAACGCAAAGAGAAAGTTGACAAAGAGAGTCTCCCAATGTTACTTAGGACCAAATGCATTGTTTAGCTTGAAATGCTTCGTTTCACTTTTTTTAAACACTTAATATTCATTTTTACGAGTATGTTAGTAGAACGATTGTCATTGGAAAACTAGGAAATATAAATTATTACTTCACTTGATCACTTTTTCTAGAAAAAAACTGAAACACTTTTAAAATATCACTAGTAAACGCGAGCAAATTCCGTTAAATTCCACTACAGAGAACTTATCTTTTGACAGATAGGCCTATTTCGTCTGCGACTAACAGACTTCTTCATTGTCGAGTGCTCGACTAGTGGATAAAAGTAGGGTGAAAACTCATATTACATAGAAATGTGATTTGAAGCATTCTTCCAACAGAAGATAATCATAGATATAACGATACAAACTGTGTGTTAAGTGTCCAGTTTCAATTTGCTATCTCAGCCGATTGTTTTAATTTATGTTCCGTGTAAAAGCATTAACCCATTTCTAGAATTAATACTACGAAGATAAATCAAAATTGTTGCATCCGCAACACAAATGAGTTCCGTAAATGGTTGGCTTCTAGTGGAAAATACAATTTATAGCATTTAAATTTAATAGAATAGTAGAATTTTGTGAGACCATGGGAAACATGTTCTTGAAAATTTCGGCTTAACCCCAATTACTTTTTGGTCGTCATACTTCAGCCCTTTTTTTTTGTTCGCCTGGATTATAATTAAATCAACTAAATATAAGAAAATTGGACACGAATCGAAACATCTAGTGTCTCTTAATCTGTTCGCTTCAAGAACGGATAAAACCACGAAAGAGTATTGTGTTAGTAAAACAGACATTTTATTTTAATGGTCTCCTGGACTTCTTTACGAAGACTCGAAAATTACTTTTTACATCTTCCTTTTCTTTTTCTTTTTAGTCATGATTATGGTTACAGAATAATTTAACAATGAAGGACTCAGAATATGTTTCGGTCAATAAAGTCTGTTCACGTTAAATTTCGATTTTTTTCAGTGTAGATTTTGAATTATTTCACGGATCGCTATAAAGTTTCACTTATATGACAGCTGAAACTCTCCAATTAGTTTGATACAACATATTTACATTCTTGCTACATTTAGAAAAATGCTGTCGAATCAAGTGGAATTGTACAAACTCATTTTGTACGAACGGCAACAAAATCCGAGTTTGCACGGTGCGCAGTCTTGCCAAAAAACTAAAACTACCGGCAAGCATCGTGTTTTGTTTTTCCAAATCATTTGACCCGCGCTTGACTGTGGATCGGATGGTTGGAAGTGGAATCAATCGAAAAATATGCTCCCGACAAATGGCCTTCAATATTTCCTTGCGAAATGTGGTTCGCAAAGTTGGGAAGTCAAACTGTGCATACGTGCAAAAAGTGAAACAGAGGCAAGGAATGAAAATGTACAAAGTTTAAAAGGTGATGACAAGCAAAATTTCACTAAAGAATATCGTGTTTAGGAGCTTTACACCAATTTTTTGCAAACATTTTTTATCATAATGGACGACGAAACATACGTACTTGAAGACTTTAAACTGCTTCCGGGTCTAGCTTTTTATTCCGTAACGCAAAGGACCATCGTTGCCGAGCATTTCTGGACAAAGGAGGTGTCCAAATTCTCGGAAAAATATTGGATTTGGCAGGCCATATGGGTACTTGTGGTCGAAGATATAAAAGTTTCGTCTCGACCAGCACTATCGATACGAGTGTGTACGAGAAAGAATGTCTGCAAAAGCGGTTGCTACCGTTTATCAGAAGCCACGAATCTCAAGCCCTGTTTTGGCCTACTTTGGCCTCTTGTTATTATGCGAAATCCGTCCTTGAATGGTATAAGATCAAGAGATCACATGCGTGCCAAAAACAGCCAGGCTCTAGTGAAGCGGAAACACTTTGAAACTAAGACGAAAGCAAATGGTACCTTTGATTTCAAGAGAAGATGAAGAATCGTCACGGCGGGCTTAACTGAGGATACCGTACGGAACCTTATGGCGCAGAAAGTTCAGGAATTTTACAAAAAAAGGATTAAATTCCTAATCAACTGTTTTTAATGTAGATATAACTCTACATTCTGGGATAAACAATTGGTTTTGTTAATTTAAGTATAATTTTTTTTGGCTGCTATTATTTTGGTGTCTTAAATTTAACATGGACAGGCTTTAGTGTCAATGAAACTTTATGCATTTGGTCCGGTTGGTTCATACTATACTTAGTGTTCTAAATGCATTTCTGCTGTTATTAATTGAGAGCTCTCGATGCCATGTACCATTTTTGCATAAGATTGATTTTGTGGCACCTACAATCATACTCTATGTCCAAGTAGTCAAGAAATTTTCCCCAACGAAAAATTCTTAGACCAGACCGGGAATCAAACCCAGCCATCATTTTGCTTTGTAGCTGCTCCTTTACCGACTGAGCTAAGGTCCGTATTACGAAATTGTTCGCTTAGCTCACCAATTTTGTTGTTGCTTTCTGCAACGAAACTAAAAATTCTGAAGCTGACTTACGAAGAATGTACTCGAACAAAATGAGACTCAAAAAAATGGTCGTCAAAATAATTTTTGTCGATTTTTTTTTCAAATTTTCACGGAATGAACTACAACATTAAGATTAGGTTTCTACTTTATTGGTTTGTTGGATCTCTTCTCCATTAGGGCTTGTTCATAAACCACGTAGACTCATTTAAAAAAATCTCATACCTCGTAGAGTTTTCTACATACATTTTTTTTAAATTTTGTACTGGGCGCAGACTTTGGTCAAAACCTTGCCCCCTCCCCCCAGAAAAGTCTACGTAGACTTACCAAATTCTCGCACTTAACCCTTAACACCACTCATAAGATTTTGAGCAATAGTTTGGCCGACTTTTACACACTGCTTTCAAGCCAGCTCGTTCTCGAATACCTTAGGTTATTTACAAAGTTTAGCCTCCATGATGGCCAAAAGCTTCTCAATCGGATGAAGTTCCGGTGAGTTCAGTTGGTTCAATTCTTTTGGTGCCAAAAAAAAACATTGTTATCTCTGTACCAGTCTAACACCAGGCGTGCCTAGTGGCAGGATGTCAAATGCGATCAAAATAGCGTCTTGCCTGGGTGAGACCACAGGAAGAGCAGCAAGCGCTCCTGGAGGCACTCGTCTTGGTAGATTTACCCATTCATGGTACCCGTCGTGATGAATAGCTGTTCGGCTCATCTCACCACATCAATAGATGGACTTTTTGGCGAATTTGTTCACCTTCTTCCTCCTTACCTCGCAGGAACGGGTAACCATGGTGTGGAAAGGGTAAACTCTTGCCATGTGTCCGCTTTGATGTGAGTTTCGTCGTCCATCACGACGCACCTCGGTTTCGTCAGCCATTCTTTCTACAGCTTCCTGGCGCGGGTCTTTGCCACCGTGTTTTGTTTGTCGTTCCGCTTTGGTGCCTTCCTGATCTTTTAGACGTTGAGACCGGTACTTTTCATAAATAAATGAAAAAAATGGTGGTTCGACAAACCATATGGAAACCTCCGCTTCGTTTGGCACATCGCAGATCAAATGATTCAGTCAAAGTTTGAACAGAATCAACAACTTCTTTGACCTCAGCTGTCTACGGTTTGAACCGCTGCATGATCGACGCTGAGTCGTCTGAGTCTTCTTGAATGACTTCACCAACGGAACACCGTCGAATGATGGAATCCCAGGTGTTTTCCGACCCTAGTAACACACTTGTCGCCATTCAGTTGAGATAACATTAATATGACTGGCTAAGTCATAATCAAGTTACTGCAACTAATTATTACCTTAGTGTGCTACTTGGGGATCCATATGCGGAAGCAGTTGGATTTTCCACGACGGTGCACTTAATTATTTTTCAGATATCCGCTTGTTTTGATGCCATCTCAGTAACTACTTGACAGATTATGATGATTTTTAGCCCACGTAAACATCACATCCTAAGCTAGATTTCACATGCTATAAATGTGCAAGCTAATCATTGTGTCTAAATATTTCCAAGTGCAGTCCATTACAATACCACATGAGCTGTCAAAAAATCGAGGCTTTTGTGTATTCAAAAAGATAACCTGAACCCGTGGTTCATCTTTCTAGGCTAGAGCCGCATAAACCACTGCGACCAATTAGATGAATATTATGGACCCATTGGATTTAGCAGGCCAGCCATCACAATTGCGATGCCATAGGCAATGTATGAGTCTGCATTTTGTCCCAGTTTGGTTTGACTTGCCTAATAAAGTCTTTTACCTTACTGGGACTTAACTGCCAGACTTCATAGGGTAGTAGAAGCCCTTGTGTGTATGTGTGCACAATCAATCTCCCACTGACTGGCAGTGCTTCCATGGAAGAAACTTGTCTGCATTTCTTTATAAGTTATCAAACATCAAATATTGTGCAAAAATGTTTAGTCCTGGAGATTGAAGGTGACAGTTCTATTGAAAATCCAACGACCCATTTCAAGAATGCCTGGTCATATATGTACATTTTGAGGTCATTTTCACATTCAAATGAATATGCGAAGAATTCTCGCACTTCCAGAATCAAAAATAGACATTCTTGATCCTGGCGTGTATATAGTTAACATACATTTTCTATAACTTAAAACGACCTAACCAAGTTCCTTATCCAATGCAGGAAAGCTCATCCGAGTGCGGGGTGAAGCACTAAAAACAATAAAGAGAAAAACTTGCTGACGCACAATCTATCTGAACGAACACGACCACAACACACTTTGAGTGGAAATTGATTAACTTCACAACGTTTGATGTTTAGCACTCTGATATTTCAGAATTTCTACTTTTCTTCAACTTCAAATATGAATTGTTATAATAAGGAAAACTACGCAGCAAAAGCAAAACACGTCAGCTTCAAAGCACGGCTTACTACGTTTTTTTTTTTTTCATAGGGTTGTAGAAGCCCTTTTTCTAAAATTGGGAGCCGAGCTAGGGGCAAGACACTGAGCAACCTGAGTAACTCTGAGCAGTTATGACCATCTCTTATTCACTGGATTCATATTGTGCTATTCAACATTCCTACCTTTTGTAACGATTGTTTATGAGAGTGAAATTGCATAATCAAAACAAGAAATTTCTTTCGTGAAGGTCTCCGTATCAACGTTGTCGTAATCCTCACCCGCTTGTCATTAAATTAATACGTAATTATTAATAACTTATGTAGCTTGTGTTGTTTTTAGCTTTGTTGGAACTTATGTCGGTCCCCCAGCCCAAGTACAGCTCATTGCCATGGGGTCTTCTATTCAACTGCATGAAAATCAATTTGTCGCGCCATCATCTGAAACCCCCTCCCCCCTCTAAGAATGCAACTTAAAATGATCCTACAGGACTTTCGCTTCTGGATTCCAAATCAGCACTGGCGTCTCATCCATATGTGCACCTCGTGCACTTCACAGTCTAAAATTGTATATATCATTTATTATCCAATTCATCGATTTGATACTCCGTTAATACTCGCAGCATGGTCAGTATCGGAGTTATTGTTTGTTTTGTTGCAATGAATCCGGTTTTGACTGATAAAGGGGCGCGCCTTTGAAGAGTGCTATCGCTCACAAAGGGTTTAAACAGCGGAAACTTTCAATTAAATCTGATTCATTGTCAACAATCGAAACAATGACAACTGTAACAACACCGAATACTTCGTCATTTCTCAATAGTGATGAAATAACTCGACATGCACTAAACAAAGGATACGGGATATACTACAATAGATCAAATTACTGGTCGCAGTGGTTTATGTCCCGAACAGAAGGAAAAAAAAAACTCGCAGACTGGGCATTTCAAATGATGCACCAGATCGTGTATATATCAAACGTGGATCGTTTGTAGATGTTTTTTTTTTTCCTATGACTTGATTGCCGATGAGTTAGTGTCTGTTTTGTGCACTTTGTGGTCTGCACAGAGTAGTTTTACTCACTGGCTAGTTGCAATTTTATTCTGTTGTTTCGGAACATTGACAAGTTACTTTTTGTGGCATATCACAAGAGACTCGGCAAAGTAGGAACTATGGAGCAAGATATTGTTGTCAAAATTGACGGCCTGGTTCGAAAGAAAGTGCACAACCGGTTAATTTTCTTACGAGACGCCACTGCAAATCAGTGTCCACATACCGACGCAATCTTCGTCAAAAAGACTCTATGCTGTTCCCTCAAATCGAATATGCGTCACTGCATCAGCAACGCTTCTCACAGTCAATGCCAAAGTCGAATTGGTAGGGTCGATCAATCCGTACAATAGGAATATGTGGGATTTAATGACTGCCGAACGGAACACCTCCAGAAAGAAACCGGATCGTTCAATCGCAAAACTAGAGTTTTCACTGAGAACCGGCTTGTTGTCTTTTTGGAAGTTATTCCATCTTCTCGACTTCCTACAAGAAAACAGATGAAACAATATTAAACAATCTACTTCGGGGTCCAATTACTCTTCCAAATACTACGACCTATCATGCCTCAAAATGAGAGCTTCTTACGATACGATAATAAATAATTTTCCCAAACAGTAACCATACTGCTATTATTGGTTGCCAAGGTTACCACCGTCCCCACCGTCTTATTCAAGCCAGTGCTGCCAGAATACTTTAGATCGAGTTATAAATTATATAAGTTGATGGAAGCTGATGCATTTTGAGCGAAGTCGTTTTTTTCGTTTTCGCACACATTTTTTGGCATTCCCACCACTCTAAATCTTGGAGGGAGAAAAAAAACATAAAGTGAGCAAATTTGATGAATCCTGAGTAATTTTGAAGAAAAAGTTACTCACGAGAAAGCTGTCTTGCCCCTTGGAGCTGAGTCCTAAATAAAACACTACAATCGCAGAGCAAATATTTCAAAGTTTCGCTTTCCAGTTGGCAAAATCAGCATCGTGGGTTTTCAAGTTTTTCCACTCTTTTCAGGTGGCATTTACTAGGGTAGTGGCCAGTGAATAGACCATCTTTTGCTTGTCGTGATGTATCTGTGGTATTCCAGTTTGCTTTGTACCATAGACATGTCCCACTGCTTAAACTCCATCTTTAGAGAACAATTTTGCAACTCCATAGAATGGCTCGGACGTGAACGCAGCTTCAGGCCTTCCTGCAGAACTATCCGCTATTTCATTTTTCCTCTTTTCCGCAATTCCTGGGAAAAGGAAAATAATAGCAGATAATCTGGCCAGGAAGAAGACTCAATGCTGGTATTCTGTCTTCGTATTCTCTAAGATGGGCAGTGGAGATTATATGGTACAAACAAACGCTGGTCTACAGATACATCACGACAGCAAGATGGTGCAACATACTAATGCCGCAAAAGATGGAAAACGAAACCCCGCGATGGGAACGCCAATGAAAGCGAACTACTTAGCATTTTAGTGCCTTGGATGACTCGAGAATTGAAGCAGCTTCTCGAAGATGGCTTTCTTCAAGTACTCAGCATCAAATTTGCTCGCCTTCTCCTCCAAATTTGGGAGAATGAATGCCAAATGACGATTCAAACAATGACTTCATCAAATGCATCGAGAAACTCAAATCAACATATAATTTATAATAATTCTAAAATTCTGGCGTACTGTAGTATAAGATTTGTGGCTATGGCAACCAGTAATGGCAGTATGTTACTCAGACTGAAACGGTATCGTATCGTACTGAGACGTCTGGAAGATGGACTTCAGAAACAGGCTGTTTAATGTGTTTCGTCTGTTTTCTTGTGGAAGTCGAGAAGATGGAATGGCAGAGACAACAAACCAGTTCAGTGAAAACTTCTGGTTTGCGATTGACATGATCAGTTTCTTTCTGAAGTGTTTGGTCAAATCCCACGTAATCTATTACGGATGATCAAACTACCAATTCGACTGGCATTGACTGTGAGAAACGTTGCTGTCTGTGACACATATTCGACTGAAGTTACAGCTTGCTCGTCTTTTTGACGAAGTGAATGAACTTGTTACGGTATCCGTAAATTGGCCAGTTGTGCTCTTTCGAACCAGGCAGGCAACAATAGCCATGGATTCACTAAGCTGCCGAGTCCTCTTGTGATATGCCGCAAAATGGCAATCCTTCAGTACTGGCGCAGAGCCTAAGGTACGGCTAGCCAGTGAAACTACTTCTGTGCAGACACAAGTAAAGGCATTTTTAACCATCATTTGTCAAATCATGGAAAAGGCATCTGGAGCGATCCGCGATTTGATATATGCACGTCTGGTAAATCATTTAATGCTGATCTGCAGTTTTTCCCTTCTGTTCGGAGATAAACCACTGCGTCCCAATGAGCTGATCACAGTAATGAGCATATCGGCATCCTTGTTTGTGCATGTCGGGCCATTTCTCGCTGTGAAGTATTCGATATTTGATACAGTTGTCGTGTTGTTGATGTGTGAATCAGATTTAGTGAAGTTTCCATGTTAAACCCTTTGACGATAGCACTCTTCAACACTATCAAGGCCAGATTCATGCAACAAAACAAATAGCTCGATACTGACCATGCTGCTATTAACAATTAATCAAATCGATGAATTGGATAATATTGATGTAATACAGAATTTTAGACTGTGAGGAAGTGCCTCCGCCAATGTATTTCAGAAATAAATCCTGTAGGGTCATTTAGTTGCATTCTTAGAAGTGATATCCTCAACAAGTATTTACCATGCAGTTGATAGAAGACCCATGACAATGTGTACTGAAATTCCAGCAGGAAAACAACACGAAACTACATAAGTTATTAATATTACGTGATGGTAATGACAACGAGCAGTTACGACAACGTTGAACCTTCGCGAAGAAAATTTCTTGTTTTGGTTATATAAATAGGCAATCGTTGCAAAGACAGGAATGTTGAATGGCAATGTAGTCAGTGAAGTGGGGCGGTCATAACTTTCAATGATTATAGTTGCTCAGTGTCTTTGCCTAGCTCGTATACAGAGGGCCTACCAATGAAGATCATATGTTTACTTTGCTGCGTAATTTTCCTTTATTACTGTGAATTCATATTTGAAATTGAAGAAAGTAAGAATTCTGAGAATATCAGGTGCTGGCATCCAGGCGTTGTGAGAGACCAATCAATTTCCAGAAGTGTGTTGATATTCGTCTGATGATTCAGATGATATGCTGCCGCGTAAGTTCCCCCTAACAACGATATTTTAGTCTTTCACCTCAGTATTTCACTACGTGAAATGAAGGCACTGGTTAGATCATTTTATAGAGAAGATGTATGTTAACTATACTTACACGCGGGATCAGAATGTACGATTCTGGAAGTGCGGAATTCTTCACGTATTCATTTGGATGTGACCTCCAAATCCATATATGACCGGGCATTCTTGAATGGGTCGTTGGATTTTCAATGGGCCCCTGTCGCCTTCAATCTCAGGACTAAACATTTTGCACAGTAATTTGATGTTTGATAACTGTAACTCCATCCCTTTTGCCAGTCAATGGGGAAGATTGATTTTATGGAACTCTACTATGAAGTCTGGCAGTGGGTAGGAACTTGTGGAGCGAAAGTCAAACCAGAGCTGAAATGTTTGGATCGCAATTGTGATGGCTGTGCCTGCTTAAATCAATCGGGTCAGCCTGTCTGATGTCTGTCTAGCCTAGAAGCGCAGTTCAGGTATGCTTTTTGTACAGAAACCTCGATTCAATGTGTAATGGACTTGCGCTAGATATTTAGATTTGCAATGATAACTGCACATTGCATGGCATGGTATCAGCTTGGGATGATATTTACGTGGTAAATGTAATCTGTCAGTAGTTACTGGTAACATCGCTGTAGATATCTGAAAGGCGGTAAATGCACCGTCGTGGAAAATCAACGCTACATATGGATAGCACGCTGATAATGAGTTGTGGCAATTATGACTTAACGAAGTCTATGTCATCTCCAACTGACAACGTACTGAGATCTTAGATCGGAAAATACCTGGATTCAAATCGATGAACAGTGTTATTCCGTTGGTGAAGTCATTCAAATACTCAGACGAGCTCAGCGTCGATCATGCAGCAGTGTAACCATCGTTTAGTCAAAGTTGTTGATTCTGTTCAATTTTGACTGAATCATTTGATCTGCAGTAACTGCTATGAACTGTCAGACTCCTTTTTCATTTATTTGAAGTACCATTCTCAACGCCTAAGATGGGAAAGACACACCAAACCAGAACATTCGACTTGCAATGTAAGACCCTGAAACAACAGAAGAATGGCTGACAACATCGTGATGGTGACGAAACCATAGAAACGGACACATGGCAGGTTACCCACACCATGCAGGTAAGGAGGAAGAGAAGATGAACAAACCATAAAATCCATCTATGATGTGTGAACAGCAATCACGACTAGTTGCCATGGATAGATGAGACAGTGCTAACAACTCTAGTCTCCCGCACTGAGCAAATTTGCATTTATTTTGCAACTAGCCCGCCTGTGTGCAAGTTTTTTGTAAATTGAACCAACTGAGCTCACCGGGAGCACTCTCCGGTATGAAGGCTTGTACATCATGGAGGCAAACTGTAAATTAGCCTAGAGATGTCGAAGACAGCTGTCTGCAAGCAGTGTGTAAAAGTCGATAATATTATCAAATCTTATGAGTATGGTGTTAGGGACCAAGTGCGGAATTTGTGAGTCACATTGAACCACGGGAAGGGTAGATTTTGTTGGAACATCTTCGCCCTTTCAATAATATGCTACGAGAAGATGGAAAATGAATTTTAAATGAGTGCTACGTGGTGGCACCTAATGGAAAATCCAACAAACCTAATCTTAATGTTGTAGTTCATTCCGTGAAAATTTGAAAAAATCGGCAAAGTAATCACGACGACACGAGTCTGTTTTGTTCGAGCGCAATATTTCGTAAGTCAACTTCCGAAACCACTAGTTTCGTGCGAAGCTGGCTAACAAGAATAATTGACTAAACGGAACAATTTTCGTAATGCAGACCTTAGCTCAGTCATTAATAAGCAAATGTGATTCGATACTGTCCCAAAATTTTCGTTGAAATTCTTGACTACTGAACATAAATTGATATGATACAAAATCAACGCGCAAAATGTACATGTACTGAAACTCTCAATAACAGCAGTAAATGACATGAACCAACCAGATGAAATATAAGTGACACCAAAACTAATCATATATTAATTCAAGACGCATAAAACGGCAGCCAAAAAATTATAGCAAATTAACAAGACAATTGTTTATTCAGAATGTAGATGTATCTACATTACCAGTTGATTAAATTTAATCCTTTTTAATGGAATACCAGACTTTCTGTATATGGAGTTCCGTACGTATCTCAGTTAAACCCCATAAAGTGACCTATCTTGAGAATCAAAGTATACTGCATTCCTTTCGTCTTGGATTTCAGAGTGTTTCAGCCGCTAGAGCCTGTGATTTGGCATCTCTTGATCTGTACCATTCAGGACGTTATGAATAACTAGTAAGTAGACCCAGAGCTAGTAATCTGATAAACGGTAACGAGCAGCAATTCTTTCTCATACGCACTCGTATCGACAGATGCTGGTCAGGAAACTTATCTTCGTACAATACTATCAGCAAATCAATATTTTCCAGGTACGGACACCTCAAATGCTCGTGATGGTCTATACCGTGCAGGCAGACTTGGAGAGCTGCAAGTAAACTCGAAGTGCCGACAGATAGTCCATTATGACAAAGATGTTTTGCAAAGTGAACTCACAAACACGATATTCTGGCTGTCATCCGCCTTTTAACTGTACATTTCATTCATACCTCTGTTTCACTTTGACTCCCAGCACTGCGAATACATTCTGAAATGATGAGGCCGGTATATTTTCAGTTGATTCCACTTCAACCATCCGATACAGTGTAAGCACTTGAATGGAACTGGAAAACAAAACGCGATAACTGTATTCAGATTTTGGCAAGACCGTGCAAACTCAGTTTTGACATGGTTTATTACAATTCCACTTCGACGGCGTACAAATATGTGGGAATGTAATGCTATGTTGTAATCAAACTATTGGGACTCGTATAAATTGAGCTTATGGCGATCGATGAAATAATCTACGCTGAAAAAGATCGAGAGTTCAGCGTAGAGCAGACTGTATTGACCGGGAACATATTCTGAGTCCTTCATTGACAAATTATTCTATGTAACCCTTAATCATGACCCAAAGAGAAAGGAAGATGTAAAGTAATTTTCAGTGAAACTCTGGAACCATTAAATAAGATGTGTAACACCCAATACTCTTTCGTGGTTTTATCCCACAACGAAGCAGAACAGATGAGACGCTAGATTCGTCCAATTACACCTTGTTTAGTTGATTTAATTATAATCCAGACAGTGACAAAGGTAGTAAAGTAATTGAAGTTAAGCCAGCTGGAACGCTGTTTCCATTCACCAAATTCTGCATTCTATTATGTGAGAAAATTAACATAGATACATTTTCCCGCTGGAAACAGGCAATTTTCCGGAACTCATTTGTGCGGATGCAACTATTTTGTTTATCTTCATCCAGTATTAATTCTAGAGATGGGATGGCAAGTTTACATAAATTCGTCGGCGAGATGTGGAGACAGACACTTGGCTGCAGTTATATCTATGATTATCTTCTGTTGGAAGAATGCTTCGAATCGCATTCTCTGTGATTTTTCACCCTACTTTATCCGCTAGTCAGCACTCGACAATGAGCGAGAATGCGGCCAGTGCAGACGAAAAAGACACGAATGCTGTCAGGAATAAGTTGCTCTGTAGTGGAACTGGCAAGATTTCTTTCGCTGGTGATACAAAGTGTTTTTCGATTTTTTCTAAACGATCGAGATGAAGTAATAATTTATATTTCCTAGTTTTCAATGTGACAATCGTTCTTTAACATACTCGTAAAATGAATATTAAGTGTTTAAAAATTGAGGCAAGCGTTTCAAGCTAAACAATGCATTTGGTCTATGTGACATTGGGAGACTAAATAACGCGTTCCTGACTATTTAAAGAGCATGTTCGTATTTTCAACATACAGCTGCAGAATGTGATTAGATCAATGCGTCGAAACATCCTTCAAATCGTTTAATATTCAAACTGTATTCAAGTGCCAGATTCAATGCGTTGTTCAGCGATTTGTTAACGCAGAGAAAGGCTATTCGTGCACGTTATACAAAAACAATACAAGTTTCGATATTTAGTTAAACAAAGAAGGCTGTTCTCCTGACATGGAACGATTCGATCCTATTTTGGGAAGAGAACTCATTGCAAATCCATGGTAGACATCTTGCGTACTTAAATGAGTAATTCGAGAGAATTATATTTGAATGTCGTCAATGAAGCCTTAACAATGATATTTTGGGATGAGATAAATCCATATCTGATAATTACTATGAGAGAAACTGATGATTGGCAGATCTTTATCAATTCGTAATCGTGCATTATACGAAGAGTGTAATGAAAACATACGAACATTTGATCTGATGACAATGTTGAAACAGTGAAACATTTAGAAATAAATTTTGGAATTAAATCAATACGTGTCATTTAGCTTCAAATATATGTTTATATATTACTCGCTATTCGCCATCTTTATCTCTCCTGTCTGCTGCGAAGTATTTTGTGACCGCGGCCTATTTTCTGAACAAGTAGGAAAGTGATGCAAAGTGGCACGATAATTTAACATCGAGAAGCCCTCAATTAATAACATGGAAATTCATTTAAGACACACGTCAGGCGCAATCCTCGCTAATTGTATTTAATGAAAACACCGAGAAAGAAGAGGCACGATCGTATTGGGGTTTGTTAAGTCTTTGTTGACAGAATAATTTAATGTTATTTGATGTTGACGAGATTTTCTGTTATTTTCTATCGCATCAAGTAGAGCTCTTCTTCTTATCGTTTCCAAGCTTATTGCTTTCGCACTCAGCTTCTAACTCTCAACTTAGTGGTCTAAATGCACTTCCAAAGTTATTTACTGAGAGCCTTCAATGCCAGGTACCATTTTTGCATAACTGTAGTTGTGTGGCAAGTACAGTTATACCCTAGGGCCTGTTCATAAGCCACGTAGACTTATTTTTGACCATCTCCAATCCCCCCACTCCTTCGTAGACTTTCGTCCATACATTTTTTGTATGGAGCGTAGACTTTTATGACCCCCTCTCCTCCCCCCAGAAATGTCTACGTAGTTTTATGAATAGCCTCCTATGAAGGTCGAGAAATTTTCCTCAGCGAAAAATTCCCTGGAATATGACAAAAATCGAACCTAGCCGCCTCCAGCATTGTGTTGCTTTTAGCTGCGCTTTTATCGACTGAGAGCTAGGAAGAAGCCATCC
>JASCZW010011806.1:0-30767 GCA_034211315.2 Aedes japonicus
GTTTGACAGGCATTTATTGATGGTTTATTGTCGAAGAAATTGGTGAAAAGTGTTTTCTCGATTGATCGACGCATCTCGAAATTACGGATCATGGAACTTGAGAAAAGAAAATTAATTGTGAACGATCTAGAGAACTCCTTCGATGGTCTGCACTCAAAAATAGCAAAAGTGTTAAAATTCCAAAGTCAACAGTTTGTATTGTAATCAAACGTTACAAGGATACCGTGAGAGTGGATAGACAGCAAAGCGCACTATGGACAAAGAGCCAAGGGGAGAAAGGTGTTGAGGTACGTGAGAAGCAATTCAGGTGTCTCCATACGTGATTTGGCAAAAGAAATACGATTCCAACTTTTTCACTGTGCGTAACATCCTTTCAAGAGAAGGATATAAGTCTTTTTGTGCCAGTAAACATCCGAATCGCTCCCCTGAAACAAAATTTACCGGCCAAAAACGAGCACGATTACTATACGAACGAGTTTTGACGAAATTGGATAGCTGTATTTTTAATGGATGACGAAACATATGTCGTAATGGATTATAAACAAATCTTCCAGACGAAAATTTTTACCTGCCAAACTGGTCGTGAGGATGTCTAGGTATAAATTTGTTTTTGCTGATAAGTTTGCTTGGAAACTAATAATTTGGCCAGGAATCTGCAGTTGTGGTCTTAAAATCAAGTGGTTTCATCACATCTCACACAACGACTGTCGAGGGTTTACAGCATTAAAGAGTGTCTGAAAAAGTGGATCTTACCCTTCATTCGGCAAAACAAAACCAACTTTAACTTTTGGCCAGGACCCAGCCAGCAGCCACTACTCTAAGGAGGTACTAGAGTCTCATGCTGCAAACAATAGATGTACACTTGTTGCCGAAGAGATCAATCTTCCAAATTGCCCTCAGTTCAGACCGGTAGAAAAATATTGGGGAATTTGTCAACAATGTTTAGCAGCGTGGAATAAGTTCACTGGTACAGTGTCACCAGCGACTGTGCATCGATCACAGGCAAAGTGCGACAGTTCGTTCAAAACGGTGAAATGTAATAACTATTGTATATCGTTTAAATGCTGAATAACTACCCTTATGTTCGACGTTTTGATCAATCGTGTAGGTTAGCTGATTTTTAAGTTATTTCCCGTTGGTGCTTTAGAAAGCCACTCAATTCAGGGAATCAAGCAGTCCAGCATTATTAATGGCTTCCTCTGTGGGTTGTTTCCATTTGACCCAGAAAATTTCAATTTCAGTAAATGCTTGGTCACTACAAGTGAACTACACTCCCGCCGTAGACTTCGCTCTCTCTCTCTTCTTCTTCTTCTTCTCTCTTCTTTCTGGGATCAACTCCTTAATGAACAATCATCAGCTCCCGATAATATGTACATCAGTTCACAAGATTGCGTTTTAATTTCGATCAAAAGAGCTTTGGATGGCAACAAAAATTCCGAACGTCTACGCAGAATCAGGACTGAAACAGACTTGACCGAAGAGGAAGAAATCATTCGATCCCCAGGTATGAAAACTGCTGTTCCCGCAGTTGCCGCTTGCCTAGATGTAGATGGTGTGACTAATTGTAGACAAGACGATCTCGATGAGTCCAAGCAATGCTGATATGTTTACATATGATGATGATTTGGCAGATTGGGAAGGATCTTCTATTCAAGGAAATAGTGGCAACAGTGGTGGATGCCGAAGCGGTAACGCGACAGTAAGAGCAAAGCCAATGAAAGCGAAACAGACTCCATCAACCGCCGAGCGGAGCAAAACACATCGAAATTTTGCTTTGAAAGTTTTTCCCTAATTCTGACAGCAGGGGAGCGTCTCAATGAAATACAATGTTTAAGACAAGCGAAGGAAAATGTTATCAATGCAAAGATAGAGAAGGCGAACAGAGAAAGAAAGATAAGGAACACGCTGAAGCAATGGAAGCAAACAAATCTGCGGAAACAGAAGAAATTAGGAAACAGAAAGCTGAAACGCCTGAAAATATTACAAAGGAAAAAGGAGCAATAAGATGAAATAATTGAATTGAGATGGAATGAAGAAAGATAAATTAGAGCTTCTTCAAGCTTATTTTGATATCAGATGATGTGATGATGTGATTTATGAAATAAAATCGATTTGTTAAAATACATGTTTGTAAGCATTTTTTCGTAACGTTTTCTTACAATTTCATGTTTACATTTACATTGTTATTATCTTGCAAGTAAGCAAAATTGTAATTGTTCTCCAGTTTGTCCATATAACTCTGTCGATAGATAAGTGACAGGTTTGACTAGCGTTTGGTCAAAAATCTTTGGACCAATCCGGTTTCATAAGGGATGATGGATTGATGCGAGGTATGATTTGCAATCTAACTTGATAAGTTAAGAGATTATCCATTATTGATGCAAATTTGTACTTAAATAAGAATACAAAAATATTCACGAAGGATGCACTGCACAGAAAAGAATAATTAATTTTAACAAGCGTAAAATATCCCCTCGTTTAAACCAAGCTAAAGGAGGTGTAAACAACGAAATTTTTTGCAACTTTTCATGTGCTATACAACAATATTGGCAATCTTTCATACAACAGGCTGGATTCAGGCGTTATCTAGTCTTAAATTTACATGAAATATCCTATTATATTCTGGCAAATCTAGCATTCCCTTTATGTGCATTACATAACGCAGAAAGTTCAGTGTTTCTTTTTATCTGTGTGTGTATTACCTGAATAAAGTATAATCAAGGAAAAATTTCCATTTGTGCAAAGGAACACCATATTTTAGACGAACATTTTATTTCCACTATAACTTATAGGAACATTGCCTTTGTTACTGGAACATATTGATCTCCAAATATTGCATTTTTTGAGATATATTATGTCAATAAAAGTCGTAAGTTTTTATGGAACCACGTACATCCAAAGTTTACAAAAATTTAATGATAGGCACACTTACTATTACTGGAGCAGCTACCCTAATTGATAGAGCAAGTCAAGAAATATACACTGAGAACTTTTGTTCGTAAATTAGCTTTAACTCGTTTCGTTAACATGGATTATGTACATACACAGATGAAAAGAAACATTGAATTTTCTGCGTTATCTAATGCAATAAAAGGAATGTTAGATTTGCAAAAAATATTGGGATATTTCTGTAAAATGAAGGCCAGATAACGCCTGAATCTAGCCTGTTGTATGGAAGAATGTAAACATTGTTGTATGGCGCATAAACTGCAAACAATTTTGTTGTTTACGCCTCCTTTGGTTTAGAATTCACCGAAGGGGAATATTACACGATTGTTAAAATTAATTATTTTTTTCTGTGTAGATCAAATGTCTCTTATATTGTGTGGAACATTTATCTGGTAGAATACTATCGTTACACCTTTTTGTATAATGCAAGAAATGAATTTCGTGATGACTTCATACCATTAATCAAGTATCTTCTCAATGAGTCACCATGGCCTAGAGGGATCAACCACATATTAACACATAGGCCTATTTCGTCTGCTACTTACAGACTTCTTCAGTGTCGAGTGCTCGACTTAGGCCTATCTGTTAAAAGATAAGCTGCTAAAGGGCGATACGGTCAAAATTTGGTCAATATCAACTTGACGTTTTTCTTTCAATTTTGCATTTAAAAAACCTGAACACCCCTCATTTTGAAGGTGTGTGTGTGTAGAATGTTGTCCTATTTTGATTTTGGAATTCACTCTTCAGTTGTCAAAATGCCGCCCAAGCAAGAAGAGCAGCGTATCAAAAATTTTGCTCGCGCATCGCGAAAACTGAGCTACTCGCACGCAAAGTTGGCAAAATCGCTAAAAGTTGCCAAATCAACCGTTTTTTTTTTCCTCTGTTCGGGACATAAACCACTGAAACCAGTAATTTGATCTATTGTAGTATATTCCGTGTCCTTTGTTTAGTGCATGTCGATTAACCTCATCACTATTGAGAAATGACGAGGTATTCGGTGTTGTTACAGTTGTCATTGTTTGTTTTGTTGGCAATGAATCAAATTTTATTGAAAGTTTCATATTTAAACCCTTTGAGGGAGTGAGAGCACTCTTCAAAGGCGCGCTCTTTATCAGTCAAAATCAGATTCATTGCAAAGAAAACAAACTATGACTCTGATACTGACCATGCATCAGAACCCTAGTCATAACCAATTCAAACTATAGAACATCAAATAGACAATGAGAATTCACATAAATGAAGACTCACCATGTTTTACTTATTCTAAGCTCATCCTCACAATTGCAAAACGAGTATTGTCACTTTTCATAAGACATAAAATGTAACAAGGACTAAAATATGTTCCTTTGGGTACAAATAACAAATATGTTCCCTAGTTTGAATCAATTCAGACTAGGTTCGGTGGTAGATCTGGATACTTCGTAACGCACCACGTAGAAAGGTGATCTACCAGCGTTACAGGTCAAAATCAACCGTTACAAATGTAATTAAAGTGTTTGGGGAACGTTTGTCGACAGCCAGGAAGTCTGGATCGGGGGAAATCGAAAACCGGAAGCCGCTGAGACGACAAAGAGAGTTGCCGGTAGTTTCAAGCGAAACCCTAACCCATTCTCCGAGATGCCGCAAATAAGCTGGGTGTATCGTCTACAACCGTGCATCGAGCCAAAAACGAGCCGGACTATCGACTTACAAGAAGGTAGTGACTCCAAATCGCGATGATAAACAAAATACGACGGCCAAAGCGCGATCCCGGAGGCTGTACACGACGATGCTGACGAAGTTTGACTGCGTGGTAATGGACGACGAAACCTACGTCAAAGCCGACTACAAGCAGCTTCCGGGACAGGAGTTTTATACGGCAAAAGGAAGGGGAAAGGTAGCAGATATTTTCAAGCACACGAAACTGTCAAAGTTCGCAAAGAAATATCTAGTTTGGCAAGCCATCTGTACCTGTGGCTTGAAAAAGCAGCATTTTCATAGCTTCCGGGACCGTCAACCAAGAAATTTACGTGAAAGAGTGTTTGAATAAACGTCTGCTGCCTTTCCTGAAGAAACACGGTTGTTCCGTACTGTTTTGGCCGGATTTGCATCTTGCCATTACGGTAAAAAGGCCATGGAGTGGTACGCCGCCAACAACGTGCAGGTGGTTCCCGGCGACAAGAACCCTCCCAACACGCCAGAGCTCCGCCCAATTGAGAAATACTGGGCTATTGTCAAGCGGAACCTAAAGAAGACCAAAAAACTGCTAAGGACGAGCAGCAGTTCAAGGCAAACTGGCTTTCTGCGGCGAAGAAGGTGGACAAGGTGGCTGTACAAAATCTGATGGCAGGGGTCAAGCGTACGGCCCGGCAATTCGGATTTGGAAAAGCGGAAGCCTAACTGAATATTTTTCCTGAATTTTATACTAATTGAACTTGAAAAAGAAATTTAATTTGATTTTTTAAATAAACGATTTCACCGATTTACACGCGTTTTCCCTTGACCAAATTTTGACCGTATCACCCTTTAGTAGAATTTAAAGGTATTTGCTCGCGTTTACTAGCGAAAATTTGAAAAAAAGTGTTTCAATGTTTTATTTTTTATTTGTGAAAAATTATCAAATGAAGTGTTAATTTTAAATTCTCCTAGTTTCTCAATTACAATCGTTCAATTAATACGCTCAAAAAAGTTTTTTTTATTAGTGTTTTTTTTAAAGTGAAAGTCAATTCCAAGTGGTTGTGCGTTTTTTTAATCAATTACATTTCGAGTCGATAAAGTAGATCTGCCAGTCATTCATGCAATTTCCAGAAAGACGTTGTTAACGCCGATCAGCTATTGCTATTATTACTAGGGTATCAAATTGTGTATTGAACACCAACGAGCAAGATATAAAAAAGTACCCATTAGCCACTACTACACACTATTTGATCTCGTACAAAACCGATCGCTTAACGAACAATAATAGGACCGACCGTAGGTAGCAAACCGATGTCAAATACATCGCACCTGGTCAGTCAAAAAGATTGAAATTGTTCTATGATCAGTCTGCAATAAATTCTATTTTGATCCGGCACGCATTTTTCTAAAGTAGTGCAAAATCAAATGCAAAGACTCTTTAAACTAATTCTTTAAAGTGAGAGTTAAAAATACTCGGGTGCACGTTATCCGATGAACCTTGTGCCTGTTAAATTCGCAAAAAAACAAAGGTTTCTTTTTGTTAATTGGTGACAAAATGTTCGTAGCTTTTTGGATTGTTTTCGTACAATTCACGAGGTTTTTTTGTGTAAACAAATGCCTCGTATTGGTGAAAGTTGCGGTTGTGTCATTAATTACGAAGTTATCTTCATAAAAACAACAAATAAGCTTCGTTGCAGAAATCAACGAATAGATTAGTTAGTTCTACCTCTCGCAGAATTTCGTAGTATAAACTAAAGCTAAGTTTCAGTGGCGTACACCATTTTTTGAATTAACAAAAAATCAATAAACAAGCAAAACAAAAAGTCTCATCCTAGAAAAACAAAACAAATCATCATTAGTTCGAATAGCTCATCGAACTGATTAAAATTAATGTAGACATCGCCATAGGCTTTTGTGGCATGGAGTCAGCAAAACTGATGGTAAGCAAAGTTGGTAGGAAATTGACCAAGAGCTCGATTAATTAAGAACACCACACGGAAAAAAATCCGTGCCCAGATTCGTGAACTGCAGCCATGAATTCGAGAACAAGCAAAAATACACCGAGAACTGAATCATGTAATCATGAACTTAATAACGTTTGAAAAAAAATCCTGAAAACGTGAACTAGTTTGAAAACGGTCCGTTTTCATTTTCGTGAAAACGGTCCGTTTTCATTTTCGTGATCGCTTTTTTTCTGTGCAATACACCTTGGGTCAGAGTACTCAGAGTAAATTTTATTTTCTCGCTTGAATACTATTACATTCGTGATCCTAACATTGGCTCTCAAGCCCTGTTGGTGGCCATACGAAAACATATTTTCAATACATTTGCACTTGGAATGTGGAACCCTTAAGTGGTTAAGTGGTTTATATAATTAGTCTCTGATGTCTATAAGTATAGAAAATAAAAGTACTCAGAATTGAGGGTACATCCTAGAAAAGGAATTTTAGGATAGTTTAGATAACCTAGAAGATTATCTCATAATGTCTGTTGGTCTTCCAAGATTATCATTGAAAACGTTTCAATACACAGCGTAGCTTTGCATAGCCCAGAAAGTTTTTGTTGTAACTGTAGGTCCTATGATCTGATCTCAAGGATAGCTTGGATGACCCAGAACATGTCATATTGCTTTATAATGTTTGGTGACTTTTAGGATTATTAATTGAATATGTCTGAATATTTATTGTAACTATGTATTGCCTGAAATTACTGTTATGACTGTGAATTATAAGTTCTGAACGCCAGGACAGTTTGAATGACATATAGGATCAGAAAGTTAAAAAATATAGACTGTAGATCTTCCTAAAGATTGATTGAATATGTTTGAATACATATAGTCACGGGCTACTGTTACAACTGTAAATCTAATGTTTTGAACTTAAGGACAATTTGAATGGCCTGGAAATTCCCAAGATTGTCGGATTATGTTAGTTGACCTTCTACAGTATTCAATGAATATCGTTCTTTTGCAAACTTCAAAAACCTACTGTTACAATTGTAGATCTTCTGTTCTGAACTCAAGGACATTTTGGAAGACCCTGATCATCACAGTTCATCTCGTAATGTTTGTTCGCGCTCTGAAATATTCACTAAATCTGGTTGAATACATAGCGTTACTTTGTATAGCCCAAAAAGCTACAGTTACTATTGTAGATCTTAAGTTTTAAACTCAAGGACAGTTTTGATGACCTAGAACATCACACAGTTGTCAAATAAGGACTGTTGACCTTTTTAAAAGGTTCATTTGATATGTTTGAATATATATCATAATCCTATATAGCCCTAAAAGCTACTATAGCTATTTTATCTTCCAGAACTTGTTCATATTCAGGATGTTCTAGGTCGTCAAGTAGGCCTTGAACTCATTGATTTTTTATATTTCCCTGATAAAAAAAAATGATGTAGAACAAATTGCATCACTTTTATTTACTCTGTGATTTTATACAGCCATTTTCTTTTTGGGATCACATATGATCCCTTAGCCCTGAAGGGGTTAAAATACTTTATTAGAAAACGTTTAATATTTATGATTTTACCGAAATCAACATTGTTCTCTATTGAAATTATGCGTAGGAATATTTCCGATCGATTGGAGCAAAAAAATTCAAACTTGTTTGAAAAATAACTGAGATATTATCGTTTAAAAAATGACCACCTTTCGTGACGGTCGTAATGCTTTTTTTTTTAATTTGTGCTCCACCCGAGCAGAACCGAATAACTTGATAACTGGCCTTGGTATTTAGAAGCTCAAATTAAGAGGTAAAATACCTGACGATAATACCATAATGTTGTTCCCACAATGATATGCGAATACCAAATCGAGGTAAGACAATACCAAGATAGTACCTCTAAGGTATTCCCATGTATCCAAAATAACAAGTTTTGCTATTCGGAAGATATTTTGCGTTCAATTCTTAGGTATTTTGCTTCGGTATTTTACCTCTTAATCTGAGCTCTTTAATACCCAGGTCAGTTATCAAGATCAAGTTAAGTATTCATATGTTGTTATCTCCGGCTCGGGTCTTATTTGCATATTGTGCTATCTTCTGTATTTCTAAAAACAAACAAACTCTAGAAATGCTAAACACCAATGCGTTTCGTTTTCTATACTGCCCGAGCAGGAGACAAAAACATATGAACACCTAATTTTGATCTTGGTAACTGGCCTTCCCGAGCAGGACTGAATAACTCGATAACTGGCTTTGGTATTTAGGAGCTCAGAATAAGAGGTAAAATACCCGAGGATAATACCTTGAAATTGTTCCTACAATGTTAAGCAAATACCAAATTGAGGTAAGACAATACCAAAATAGTACCTCTCAGGTATTCCCAGGTATCCAAAACAACAAGTTTTGGTATTCAAGAGATATTTTGCTTGCAATTCTTAGGTATGTTGCTTAGGTATTTTACCTATTAATCTGAGCTCTTTAATACCAAGGTCAGTTATCAAGATCAAAATTAGGTATTCATGAGTTGTTGTCTCCTGCGGGAATACCTGAGAGGTACTACTTTGGTATTGTCTTACCTAAATTTGGTATTCGCATAACGTTGTGGGAACAATTTTATGGCATTATCCTCAGGTATTTTACCTCTTGATCTGAGCTCCTAAATATCAAGGCCAGTTATCGAGTTATTCGTTCCTGCTCTGGGATGTTAGATATAATCAAACATGTTCTAACTAAACTGCATCAAATACATATATGACAAACTAATTGGGCAAATAGGTTTGTCTATACTCAAATTGCTTGAAACTTGGACGTGTATGATTAAAAATGTCAAATTGCATGCGATCTACAAAGGAGTGCATGCAAATCAACCAAGAACTCCACCAGCTGCTGAGATAACTTCCAATCGGTAGACTATGGTGGGTTGGGCACATCATAAGGATGTCTCGTGACAGCTCGGTGAGAATGTTTCCCGAAAACGAACTGTCTGGTCAACAAGAAGTAGCGCAAAACGGACAATCATATAGACGACTATGTGTACAACAGGAGATTGCCTAATGACAGACCGTCAAAAATACTTCTTGATAACACTGTCGTGGCAATAACACAAGTGCAACGGGCAACGTGGGTTGACCAACTCTAGCCGCCATAGCAATTTACAGAAAATGTTGTAACTTCGCCATTCTCCATGTTTTAATCAAGTCAGCACGCCTAGTCCATTTGGCCTAATGACCCATCAGCCTCCATCCAAATCGTCCACTTCAATTCAAATGTTTTGTTAAATGAGCACTTAAACATGATACGCCAATCAATTATTCGAATAGCTTTTCCAGCCGGACTGATTGAAACATCAATTAGTAGCTATAGCTGTGGTGATTAAAATTCAAAGCAAACCACTATTAAATGCATTTTAACCACAATCTGTCCTGATGAATGAATACAACGAGCTGTGTGCAAAATGGTCACCGATGAACAAATACCTCCATATGACAACCATAGATTATCTCCACATTCGATTGAACAGGATCAGCTACTCGGCTGGCTAATTTTCCATCAAACCCCCCACGCACCGAAATCCAGGCGAACCAACTGTGCAAAACATAAAAGATACTCACCAGAGTCAGCTATTTCCGATTCCGAAGCGCAGCCGTTCAACCTTCATAGTATCCCACTGCTCGAGCGTCCTTCAAATTTTTAATTAAAAATGTTTCCCGCACACTTCATCGCCCGTCCACTGCTCGTCCCACTTGGTTCATTTATTGTAAAACAGAACACTCCCGATGCAATTCCGATTATTTCACCCCCGGAAATTCCGGCTTATTCCGCATAAAAGAGCTCACTTTGTAAGCTGACACACACACTCACACACTCACATTGGTAAAATGTTCATCCTTTTCCACCGAGCACCCACACTAAATTTCAGTTGGGACCAATGATGCATGAGGTCCCACGACCAGACATTTTTTTTCCCGCGTCCAGTTTCAGTGCTCCGGATTACATTCCTCCGACTTCAAAAGCATTTTATCACACTACTAGACGCAAGCCGACCGGAACTGGACTACATCGCGTCACCGCATACCGCGTAAACATATTTCAGTCAAGTCCCATAAGCCACCACCGCAATGATTGAGCTGCACGCAAAAATTCCACCTCCCAAAATCGGCTCGTAAAAAAACAACAACAAACTTTTCACATGCACCTTATTTGCTCTTTACCAGCACGTGCAGGGCAAACAAAAAACACTCAGAGAACCTCGAGCGAACGGTGATTAACGTCAGAGCCATTGCCAGCTGCCATCCCGCGTACTTCACCACGATTCGACCGTCAGCCCGCTCCCCTGACTCACGCCTCACGACAGTACGCCAAACTCTTTTTTTATGCTATCGTTTTATGCTTCATTTCTCTTTATTCATCACCATCGCCATCATCATCTGAATCATGAGCAGTGCCAGCAATGGAAAAAAAAACCATCCACGTAGCCTAGTCCAAGCGGTTCATATAATCCAGCAGCGAAAGAACTCGGCCGTAGCATGCCATGGATACTGAATTTCCACACCACCGCGAAGTAATCAAAGTTCACATGGACAAAACCGAAAGAAAAAAAACAACGCTCACGAACAGCCTACTGTTCTCAGAATATGCCTAAGCGCAGCATCTCCTAGTTCGACACACACACACACAACTCCACGTCCCGCGGTTCCGTTCGACACGGTTGAAGGATGCTGGGAAACTGATGCACAGGCACACCGAGCGGGACCTGCTTTGGCGTCCAGCAGTCTGCGAAATCCTCCCGAGTTCGTGCGTCCTGCTGATGGGTGGTCGGAAAAGCTGTCAAAACCAACATCGCCACCTCGGAGAAGCATGCGCGGCGCGGGTCCACCGAACGAACGGACGGTCGGATGAATTTCGCCCGGATTTGAACTCGGGATGAATTTGACCCCCGAACGGAGCACAATATGTTTTGTTGTGGTAAACAAATGCGATGGACTCGTTTGGTTTTTTCTTCTGCGGAGTGGTACTCTACCAATGTATGCTGTTTGATGTTCACTGTATAGAGAGAGTCACGCCGCGTGTAATCTCAAGTGTAACTATGTGGCATCATGTTGATACTGTACAGCGTTTGTTGGGCTAATTAATCTTGTAATGGTCATTCGTGGTCACTGTGTTTAATTGGATGGTTGTTGCAGTGTAAACAACGAGACCGCTCACAGTTGGTGGAGATAATGCAGAGGAATATTTAAACGATTTTGTAATCCGCTGCAGTCGTGCTGTGTGGGGTGGAAACATCAACGAGGTTCGATGAAATTTCTATCAAAAATGAGTAAAAAGTACAATGCGTCTCCATCGTTTAGAGAGCGACGATGGAGTGCGTTGAGAATAAGGCGGTGCGTGAGATGAACAATAGGACATGATCCAAAGCGTTCCATTAAAACGAGTCTTCAAAATGCAGCATTGCGCTGATGTGTAAGCTATGCTTACTAGATCATTCCATCGGAGGTCCCATATGCACTTAATGAAATGAACGCACACGTATACATCAGTGCGAGGTTTGTGTTTTGCACATCGTTTGCTACAGCGTTGAGGCATCCCTCAAGCTCAAGTCAGCAAGTGTAGGCTCGCATAGCCACGATTTGTATTAACGCAGATGGAATGAAAAACAACAACAGCACAGTTTTTTTTTTTTTTTTTTGCTGTTGTCTGAGGACGACTAAGACCATAGTTGGTCCATCTAGCCCAGCACTGTTTTCATGGCAACCGTGTCTGTTAAATTGAAAAGACACACACACGCACACCATGCATCACGTTGCTAACGAATCAAGAGTACTACGCGATTCAGGAGTAACTGCTTTATTTCCAATTTAATGTTCAAAACTAAATTGACTATTAACGTTTGCATTTAACAAAATTGACTTTTTTTCGGATGGTGATAAAAAAGAAGCTAAGACAGATAATTGCTTTTGATAAATTTCCCATGGAAGGTAATTATTTGAGCTCACTTGCAAAACAATTCTACGCCCTTGCAAGCGAGCTTCCGGCAGTTAACCGGAACATTCGGAACGGACGAAAACATGTGTGTTGGCATGTTTTTGAGTTCTGTCTTCGTTTTATTTATTTATTCCTCTTCAGTTTTCGTGACAAAATTGTTGGAGTAGATCTTACGTTTCAGGTTGGCAAATAAATTCTCGATGGGACACAGCTGGGGGACCTTGGGCGGATTCGCTGACTTGGATACCACATTGATATTCAGCCGCTCCATCTCCTCCAACGATCGCTTCGAGTAGTGGGCTGACGCCAGGTCCTGCCAGAACACCGCGTCTTCGCCCTTATGGTATTTCTTGATGAACGACGCAACTCCGGGTAGGCATTTCGTACTATAAATTTCCGCGTTCACGGCCAGTCAGGAGCGAAAGAAGAGCGGCTTTGACATCCCCTTCTCGCTGATTGTCAGCCACAGCAGCACCTTCTTGGGGAACTTGGTGTGTGTAATGATTTTCACCTCGGAGCTCACTTCCTTCGTGGGGAAAGTAAAATACGAAGTGCCCTGTCGTTGCCATCCAGGGTGAGATAGGTCTCGTCGTCCATCACCACCGTCACCTCGCGATTCACCAGGAAAATCAAGTTGACGGAGATGAATAGATGCCGGAACGAGCGTATCCGGGGTCCACAAAGTGCCGCACGATGTCCATTTTCGACGCAATGGGATGCCATTTTATGAACGCGCACACTTCTGAACGGAGTTGCTTCACTGTTTTTGCCATCTCGGTTAGAGTTCGACTGATAGAGCTGTCAAATTTTGTCTGCTGTCTCATGGGTTACTATGATTGATGCTGCATGGGTAGTTTTGTCAGCGCGAGTGAAGGTAAACCCATGAAAAATCGGCAATTTTTGTCCATTTTTTTAATGCAAATGCTGAAGGAATGTTTTTCCAATTCATCGGTGTAATTTGTTTGTTTTGTGCTTGATGAACTATGCTCAAAATCTTGCGCTCTACTTTCATTAAGGTTCGATGTGCAGAGTAAACATGAGTTTGAGAGAAAACTCGCGCTCTCAACGAACGCATGTTTTAAAAAATTGAGCTCAAGTTCAACGCCGCACAAGATTTGACATGACTGATTAAAGGGTGGAACGGTCAAAACTTGGGCACATATGAACAAGTGCACACTGATTAGTTTATTATATAGATGATCATTCTTTTTTTTAAGTTCATCGTCTAAAAAACACCGGAAAATTATTTGATTAGGCTTCCGATTTTCCATATGCAAACTGTCGGGCTTTACGTTTCACACCTTTCATCAAATTTTTTACCGCTGTCATATCCACCTTATTTGATGCTGAATGTCAATTTTCCTTGAACTGTTTCTTACATCCAACTGTTTTTGAGTTCGCTTGCGGTTTCTCTTTACGATTGCCCGATATTTTTCAATTGGGCGCAGTTTCGGCGATTTTGGATGGATGGGTTCTTCAAGAAAGGCAATAAGCGTTTTTGCAAGCGTTCTTTTACGTAAATATCTTGGTTGACAATGCCAGCTGTCACGAACCTTTCACTTTATAGCCCACAGGTGCCTGCTAAACCACGTATTTTTTCCGGGAACTTTGACATTTTTTCTACTTAAGCTTATCTTGAACGTTTCCTTTTCCGGTAGCCATATAAAACTCTTTCCCTGAGAGCTGGTTGAAATCAGCCTTGACGTATGTTTCATCGTCCATTACGACCTAGGGGCAAGACACTGAGTAATCCTGAGTAACTCTGGGTAATTATGAACATATCTTCTTCACTGGATTCATATTGTGATATTGAACATTCCTATCTTTTCTAAAACTTGCTTTTGACAGTGAATTTGCATTATAAAAACAAGAAAGTTTTGTCGTGAAGGATTACCGTATCAATGTTGTGGTTATCCTCACTCACTAGTTATTCAAATTAATATTTAATTAACAATAATTCAAGTAGACCGTGTTGCGTTGTTTCAGCTTGGATGGAACTTGTGTTGGCCCCCGGCCCAAGTACAGCGCATTTCCAGCCCCATCCGCAATGCACCTGAAGCCGACCACCTCGTATAAAAATCAATTAGTCGCACTTTCATCAGGACCCCCCTTTAAGTATGCAACTTACATTAAACGATATCACCTACAGAACTTTCACTTCTGGACTCCAAAACAGTGTCCGCATACCTACACAATCTTCATAAGAACGACTCTATCCGATGTTTGTCCTGTTCCCTCAAATCGAATATGCGTCACAGCATCAGCAATGCTCACCACAGTCGAAGTCAATCCGTACAATGAAAAAACATAGTCAATCAATCCGTGCAATGGGAATATGAGGCCATTATTGACTGCCGAATGGATCACCTCCAAAAAGAATGCAGGTCCGATCGACCAATCGCAAAACTGGAGTTTTCAACATTTGTGGTTGGTTGATCCGGCTGGGTCTTTTTTTGGAGATTATCCGATCGGCAGTCAATAAAATCCACATATTCTGTCTGTGGGGACCACCCTAGCGACCCACCATCAGCAGTACGGCAGACGGCTGCCTCTTGTATCTGCTTTGTTCGACCGATTGCTCAACTACCGACTAGAGAAAATATCACTACTCTCTTTCTCGATAGGTCTATCATGACGTCATTGATGCAGTCTAATCGTTGGATAGTGATTGATAAGGAGTACGGCTGTTCGGATGCTGAGCGGGAGAATGAGATGACCATGCGTGCCGGTATTAAATCCACCACAGCTCAATTCGGTTGTGGAATGTATATGTATATTTGAGCTTAGGTTTGGTTACACGGAAAAAAATCCGTGCCCGGATCCGTGAACTGCAAAAATACACCGTGAACTGAATCACGTAATCAGGAACTGGTTCACGTTTTTGGGTAAAAATTATGAAAACGTGAACTAGTTCACGGTCCGTTTTCATTTTCGTGAACGTTTTTCTTTCTGTGTAGTTTTTTTGTAGTACGTTGTTGTGTGCGGTCCCGCGTTACCGTTTAGTAATAAAAAGAATAAATGTTGTGGTAGAGTGTCCGTTGTTTTTTGCAAGAAATTTGATTGATTGTACCATTCGCTGCAAGAAGCCCCATCCAGCCTTCAACCATCCGCAAACTATTGGCCGCTGCGAAGAACCAGAGAACGGTTCAGATATCCAACATATTCCATTCGTTTTTCGTCTTCTTACAAGAAAAACAATGAAACAATTTCAAATAATCTACTTACCGCAATCGGGCCCTGTTCTTCTTACAAATACTACGACCTTTATTGCCTCAAATAAGAGCTTCTTACAATACGATAATATTGCAAACACATACTACGTTTTGAGTTCACGTACAAACATTCATCTACAAGATCTATGCAAAATTGTTTGTCCCCTTTTGGAAAAAAATCTTTTTAAATTTGGTAGTTTTGCATTTTTTCTGCACAGTTTTCGATCAGCAGCATCAAAAAATTATCACCAAAGACCGTAACAACTTGAGTTTTTTTTATGAAAATGTTTATATTTTTATATTAATCCATCTCCGTTCATTTATTAACATTCATATAACAGACAAACAGACATAACACATCGAAAATTTTACACTACAAACCATGGTCACTAACACACCTGCGCCATCTGTTGAGCACACTGTGATGGATGATAAAGCTGAACAGATGGCAGTTGTGTGTTAACGTAAAACGTTTGCAAATATTTGCAAATAAAGGAATAAGATATCTTGCAAGAACGTATATTTTTTCACACTTCAACCCCTACAACCTTTCTAATACAATAACTAGCAACTACTTGCATAGCTACTAACTTGTATCTTTAAAATGTGCGTCATTTTATACCCTAAAAGTCATCTATGCAGAGTTTTCAAATTCAAATTGAAATAAACAAGTTACAGCAAAAAACTGTTTTTTCAAGTCCCACCCTAAGGAAAGCTAGAAAAACTGTTATAAAACGATACGTAGATGAGATAGAATTAAAGCTTCTTCAACAAAGTTTCATTAAATTAAAATATCTACAATTTTGTTGAAGCAAAAATCCTCTAAACCATAAGAATAAAAAGTTGAAATTTTTATTATTAACATAAAAGGACCAACTCTAGTCACAACTCCAAACCAAAAGATAGATCTTATTTGAAAAATCAAATCTCCCCAAGACAACATCTGTCTAAAGTTAATGGTTTTCGAGTTATCGATTTTTGTCGTGAAATTTGTCCATTCGGACCATAGTGGACTGTAGACAAGCTGTTTGTCATGATTGCTATGGTGCCACCGTTGCTACCATCACATTAAAGCCAGTGTTGCCAGAATACTTCAAATCTAGTTATAAATTATACAAGTTGATGAATACTGATGCCTTCTGAGCAAACGTGTGTTTTATGATCAAATATGAGTGATGTTGTTTGTTTTTCGCTTTTGCACGCATTCCCACCACTCTATATCTTTGGGGAGAATAAAATCATAGAGTGTAGTAAATTTGTTGAATCCTGAGTAATTTTGAAGAAAAAGTTAGTCACCGAAAGCTGTCTTGCCCCTTGTTTGCGCAATTAAACCGGTCAAACAAACTCGTGTACAACTTACCGCTCTTCCTTTGACTGTTGTGGACAGTGGGACTTTCTCAATTCATTTCCGATATCTCTGATGGAAAAGGTTGATGTGCGTTTGAAAATGCTGGCCATTATTCTTCCGGTCGCTGCGGCTTCTTGGGTTCGTTTTCTCCTGGTCCTGGCTTCTTGGCAGTCGTAAGATGTTTTCTGAACACTTTTATAACATTCTTCACTGTTGATTTGGCGATATTAAGAGATTTTGCCAAGTCAGAAAATAATTTGGATTTTGCTTATGCGCCTGCAAAATTTGTATATGTTGTTCTTCTTGCTTCGACGCCATTTTGACAACTAAATATAAAATGGCAAAAACAAACTGGAGTTAACATTCGGTACGCATACACCTACAAAATGAGGGGTGTCCAATTTGTTTAAATGCACGATTAAAAACCCGCATTAATCCACCAATGGTGAGACTGAACCCTTCTTACATTTCATCAGAATTACGAACTCAAATGTGGCCAATATTGTACTGGATACATATTTTCATCAGAAATTCCAGGAGATCCAAGAATATTCGATATGTCATACATTCAGTTTTTAGAATGAACTATTTGTCAATCCTGAACAATCCATCGATGTGATTAAAATATTACCATTATTAATCTTTAATGACCTGTTTATGTTATTTTTATAGAAGGGAAATTACATAAATATTAGAAATTTCATACAATTAGTCCATAGAATGCATTATTAGACAATCCTAAGTATCAATTTCGATTATCGATATGGATTCAAGATGCTTAATAAGTACATTAGGCTGGGTCAAAATTCAAATTCTAGTTCCTTAATAATTTTTGGAAGCCTTTTGGGTCCCATAATAACTGTGCAAAATTTCAGCTCGATCGGTGAAACTATATTTTTGCTCTCGAGGTTTTAATTTTACATAGGATTTTATATGGGAAAACTTACTTTTACATTGAATAATCTGGCGAGGTGACCCGTTGCCATCTAAAGATAAGTGAACCAAATTTTCCAAGGAAATTTTCCAAGGAAACTTTTCTTTGAAGATTGCTAAGCGATCCGACGATTGTGGAAAAAGTTATTGAGCTAAAACTGATTACAATCCAAACGAACGGCTCATTGAACTGTTTTTCCTAACAACACTGCCACCTGCAGCATGGCCTGTAGCCTGCTGCTGTTGGCGCGAAGCAACCACGTTGTTGTGGGGCGTTCACTCGGCATGGAGGAAAGCCGATGTCATGCGCATAGTATCTTTGGTTTGGATGATACTGTGCACACGCTTCCGGTATAGTGGACCTATTATTCAATGTAAAAGTAAGTTTTCCCATATAAAATCTATGTAAAATTAAAAGCTCGAGAGCAAAAATATAGTTTCACCGATCGAGCTGAAATTTTGCACAGTTATTATGGCACCCAAAAGGCTTCCAAAAATCATTGAGGAGCGAATATTATTTTCTTCCATATGTCCGTGTCCCAGGCTAAAGTACATGTTCGTTGAAAATAGTAAATGGAGACTTTGCGTAATTTTGGAATATACTCGTTGCAGTTCAAAACCAGACCACTGGAGCCAATCGATGCTGCTCTAATTCTATAGAGTCACATAGTGTGGCTAGTCCGCTGTATGTGCTATACAATGCAACAGATGCGACACAATAGAATGCAAGCGGCATCGATTGGTGTGATTGGTCTTGTTCGGTTTTGCACTGCAACGAGTATATTGTCATCTCACAATTATGTGCTCTCAGGTATTGTTTTGGTCATATCTCCATGAAGGATTATCCAATCATAATGAAATTTTGACCAGTTATTTGGAGATATCATAACTTTGATTTGGCACCAACAAAACTATAATCGGTACATAAATAGCTCAGTATGTAATCGGAGACTAATCTGTTTGATTACTATTATAATAGGCCTTCAAGTACTGTTTCGTTCATATCTTCGTAACGAAATGTCCGAATGAAAAAAAAATCAATAGCGTTCTATGGAAATGTTGTAGCTTCCATTTGCCGTCAACAGAACTGAAATCGGTTCACAGATGGCTGAGAAACCGATGTGACATTATTTGTAACGCACACACACATACACAAACACATACATACACACACACACATACACACAGACATGTGCTCAGTCCGTCGAGCTGAGTCGAATGGTATATGACACTCGGCCCTGTGGGCCTCGGATAAAAAGTCGAGTTTTCAAGCGATCTTAATACCCTTCTATTGATGTAAGAAGGGTAAAAAGACAAAACAATTATAGAAGCGTGCACAGGCTAATAGCGTTACACCTCGTTCGCACTACAACCTACACGCTAAGATCAGTTAACCCAAACATTAGTGAAGAATACCTATAATCGCGAAAAGTGCACATACTCATTTATTGGTACGTTACTACTACTACTTAAGTATTTTTTTCCCATGCAAATTTACTTAAATATGGGTAAAGTCAACTTTACTATGAGTACACGGACAGAAATGATGCATGATTGATATAACTTTTGCCATAGTTATCCCAAGCTTCGAAGATATTCTTGACATAGTTAATTTAAATGGTTGTTTGAAAATGATTTGATGTTTACATCAAGCATATATTTCATTTGAATCAACGTTATTGAACATCAACCATTAAATGCTTAAATCAAGCATACATGTCATTATTTGAATCCGTGTTTATCGTTGAATCACTCATACTGGAAGGTTAAATAGGGCATATAGCAGCTCTACTGAGCCTCGTGGCTGCCATCCGCACTAAACGACAAAGCGAAGGAAAAAAAATATCATGGCGGCGGCAGATCACTCGGTTGACTTGGACGACCTGGTTGAAGAGTTTTATGTTGACGAAGAACTGGTAGAATTATTGAAATCGTTTGGATTATCCGCGGCGGGCATCGAAGAGTTTGTAGGTATGTAAGCAAATTGTAACTATTCTTTAAAGTAGTTTTAATGAATTTTGATTTCAGCTAACGGGAACGACATTGATGTGCTACAATTAATCGAGCGTGAAGAAGTCGAATTTGCTGTCCACTCCTAGGGTCGCATGTTGATAAGAATTATATTTCCAATTTTCAAACATTGTTATATGTTGTTTAATTTCGTATTATCCAAAGAATATGTGCTAATTGAGTGAACGTTCCTATAATGGTGGTATTTTAGTGCAAAATGTTCCAATTAGAACATATTGCACTAAAATACCACCATTATAGGAACTTTTATCGTAAATTTAACGATTTTTTTGATTTTTGGAACCAACCATAACATCATTTGAACGAATCTCTGTGTATGCTTAAACCAACCATCCGATACCATTAGTTCAACCCTCAAAATAAGGTCAAATTAAACATAAACATTATTGAATTTATCAGGAGAATCAGAGAGCTGGCAAATCATCAACACGCAAAGAAATCATTCTGCTTTGAATCAACAAAATATTTTGTTGGTATTCAAAACAAAGTTTGTATTTGTTTCAATTCTTAAAAAAGTTCCAAATCAATTCAAAATTTTATTCAAATTAAACCAATAAAATTATTTAAAGTAATCACCGCTCTTTGATTCAAGACAATCACATTTATTTTTAAACTCAAATGATTAATTTATTGCTTGAACAAAGTATTTTGTCACCCTTAGAAATCACTCTGCTTTGGATCAACAAAATATTTGGTTGGTATTCAATGCAAGCTTTCTGTTTGTTTCAATTCATAAAAAGTTCCAAATCAATTCATAATTCCATTCAAATCAAACCAATATATTTTTTTAAAGTTATCACTGCTGTGTGATATAAATTTAAATAATGTTTGCTTTATAACAACCACATTTATCGTTTAACTCAAATGTTTAATTTATTGTTTAAACCAAATTATTTTTTCACGCTAAGAAATCACACTGTTTTGAATCAACAAAGTGATTTGTTGCGCTTTAATACAAGGTTTCTATTTGTTTCAATTCATGAAAAAGTTTCAAATCAATTTAAAATTTAATTGAAATCAAATCAATCAAATTACTTAAAGTAATCACCGCTGTATGGTATTCGTTTAAATAATATTTGATTTATAACAATCATACTTATTTTAAACGTCGTTTTAAACTAAAATGGTTAATTTATTGTTTTAATAAAATCAAATTACGTATGAGCGCACATTTCATAGCTGCCATATTGCTGCCTCTGCCTTGGTTTTTCTAGTGTATGTATGAACATGTTAATTTGTAAAACAGATTCTCAACGAATTATTCTCTTTGCAGATAACTGGAAAAAGAGCACAACTTGGAAGACGATTTAGAAAATAAGCTGCCATTATGACTGCATCTCCGCAATAGTTCTTCCCGAGTCCTGCATCCAACCACATGCACGATGTCATCTGCTGCAAAGTCTGATTCATGCTTTCCAACACGCAGTTCGGCAGGCGGAATATGGTGCGGTAATTATTTAAAAACAATAAAACACGATTCTCATTTTTATTAAGCATGAAGTTTTATTTCAATCAAATGGTTTTATTGTATTGGTTCTTCGATGTTTATTATTTCAACAAATGCGTTTAGTTGATTTAACAAAACATTTTGTTTTGAACAATAAAACACGATGTTCAATTCTATAAAACAAGAAGTTTTATTTCAACTCAAAGGTTTTCTTGAATTACTTCATCATTGTTTATTATTTCAACAAATGCGTTTAGTTGGTTTAACAAAACATTTTGTTTTGAGCAATAAAACACGATGTTCAATTCTATAAAACATGAAGTTTTATTTCAACTCAAAGTTTTTGTTGAATTAGTTCATCAGTTTTATTGGTCCATATATAAACCAAAATTTTAGTTGAATTGATTCCTATTTTGAATTGGTATAACTGCGTATTTTTTTGCGTGAACAATGAATATTGTTGATGTTAGCATAATATGGTTGATTCAACCCTATTTCATGCCATAATTAGATCATCAATTATGTTTAATTGAAGCTTCCATTATTCTTCGATCTATTGTATTATGCGTGAAACAATCTCAAAAAAGTATTATATAAAAGTCAATGCACAAATATGCTTGATCGGGACCGGAATATTATTGATATGACTTTATTTTTTTCTCCGTGTATGTGCACTTTTTGCGATTTTGGGTAAACTGAGTTTACCGCATACACTGAGAAAAAAGATTGGTAAACGCAAACATATTCTAGTTTCATTCAACCGGAATTTCACGTTGAATTGGGCACAAACATCATGTTAGTTTGATTTGACTACCTACGGTGGTTAAAACAAACTTAAACTTTTAGTTATTGTTTCGGGAATTATGCAGTTAAGTTCAACTGGCATCCGTTTGAATTTACTTTTATGTTGGTTGTTTAATTATGGCAGCTACGAAAACAAACCAATTTGTTAGTTGGTTCTACCAACGCTTATGCTTTGTTTCAAACAAATTTGATTATGATTTAAAATGGATTGCTGTTTGAAACAAACGGTCAAAACGGTGGAAACAACAAACATTTCCGTTCATCTACATTTCTCTTGTAATACTTTCAATATGATTCATTTGAATAAAGGGCCAACAAACATTAGAAAAGCGCACATTTACATTTATTGACCTCTCTCAGTCTAAAAGAAATCTAAAAATGTTAATGCGAGCATTTATACTATTTTCAGGTTTTCATTAAATTTCTTACTTTAGATTTTCACCTGCGCTGAAAACTTAAGTGAATAGAGCATGCAGTGGGACCGGACACAAAATGAAATAACTCAAAAAATAGTTGGTTTCAAACTAAACTTTTAGTTGTTTTTTCTCCAAACAATATATCAGTTTGATTTAACCACCGCTTTGGTTGAATCAATCTTAAAACTTTACTTGTCTCCTGAGTCAACGTAACCTGTGTTTTGGTAATAATAAACTTCTTGCAAGGTAAAAACAACAAACATGTTAGTTTAGAACAAGCATAATTTGTGTTGTTTTGTGGTAATATCTTTAGGTAGAAACAACCATCCTGCTTGTTTGTTTCAAAACAGAATCGTTAGTTGAAAACAACAAAACGTATTGTTAAAACAACAATGTTTTTAGTTTGGATTTCAACAAACAAGTTTGTTGTTTCAAACGGGACTGTTTTTTCTCCGTGATATAAACTAAGCTCAGTTTACCTATCACGCTAAGATCAGTTTACCTAAATATGAGTGAACTTTACCCATAATCGCGGAAAAGTGCACATACTCGTTTTATGGGTAAATTCACTTTACCCATATTTGAGTACACATGGTTAATTAACAATAAAGGTAATGTATACCCACTTATGAGTAATCAATTAAAAGTAAATTTAACTCATATATAGGTCAATTATAATTATTATTATTTTTAAATTAGACGCAAATATGGGTATATTTCCTTAGTTTCCTGAAAACAAATAAAACAATCGTTTAATCTTTTATTCAATTTTATTTAATAACATTTCAAAAACGTCTTCCCTAACAATCTTTTGCAGTATGATGGTGAATATTAAAAAATTTTGTTAATCAGTTCCATTGAATACTTACGGCATTTTACAAAGAACTTATACAATATACAATATTAAAATGCTTCTGTTTCTTTATTTGGGTAGGAACTAAGATGATGTTAAAAAGTAAATGAATCTACTTCAAAACAAACATTTGATGCATACGTTCAAACATTGGGTGTAATTTTGTACGGTAATTACATTTTGTCATTTAAGTCAAGTTCCGTCAGGTTGAACCCATCTGGTTAAAAAACAAGAACGGCATTACCTTCTCAGATTTTGTGATTCCTCCGTAATCCATTTCAATTCAATGTCACGACTCTGCCACAACCTACTTACCGTTCATATTTCGGACGAATCTGGATCCTAATGTTTTCTAATTTTTCCAACTTCCGTGAAGGACCTCAAATTGTAAATCAAATATTAGATGCTTGCTGGTTCTGTTAATGTCAAAAAAAGAACGACAGAATCCAAATTCAAGACATGAATAAAAATAAAATTGTTCCCAAGATGGTATGATAACCAACTCGTTCCAAAGAAAAATACGAACGGACAATGTTTATTTTTTCATCCAAATATGGGTAAGGTCCAGTTACTCATATTTAGGATAAATCACTTAACTCACATTGTTAGTAAAGTTTACCCACTTTTATGAGTATAATTTACCCATATTATAAGTATTGCATCAGTTACCCATATATGGGTGAAAAAACTACCTTTTTATGGGTAATTGAGTCTTAGCGTGTACAATCAGAAAATATTACATATATGTATACATATATATACATATCAGTAAATTTGTATAGAAAAAATACTCAAATATGGGTAAGTAGTACCCATAAATGGGTATGTGCATTTTCGCGATTATGGATAATCTTCACCCATGTTTGGGTATACTGATCTTAACGCGCACACGGGAGATGAAATGGCTGATGATTTTTCAGGTCTTATCAAGTCAGCTTAAATAACCGAATTTTTCGGTAGACATAGCCGTCACGGAATTGACTCAAAGAGAATTGTTTGACGTTAAGAATATTCAGCGATTCTCGTGTACCGAACTCTTGAATATCCCTGCTCCACCGTACTGTTCGGTTCATCTTCCATTTTTATCTGTCAAATACATCATATCAAGCATAACATTTCAAAAGGACGTATGTCGCAAATGTAAACAAATCGAGTTTGTCATTCTATCCGGTCATTAATAACACCCTTAATGTAGTTGTAATTACCAAATAACATTATCAAAATTATTCTGTTATATGCGCCAATTTCCAAATGCGACCTATCTGATCCTTTTAAATGTTATGCAAATAGTTCAGATACACCACACAGCAAGACGACGTATCTGCTTTTGAAAATTATACCCGGTGTATCTGACATGACGCAAGTGCTAAACGTTCTGAAATACTGACGTATCCAACCGGTGTATGTTACAAGCAAGATGTCACACTGACGTATCTAACAAGGTGTATGTGTAGGTGCAGAGGCAAACCGGTGTATGTGTTAATTTTCTCAAAAAGATAGCGAAAGTGAATGAAAACCAGGATTTTTACTTCTTATAATATTATTCAACCATGATAGAATGAACAGATCGAATAAAACTTGAAGTAAAGTTAAATAGGATTTAATGAAAGCATCTGGAACTTCAACCTCATTTTTCTCAATTCCTATCAAATGTTAGATACGTCTATTTGAAAAGTTATGCTTGATATAGTAACTCGTGTTGTAACCTGTCTATCGGTTACATTGGTTTAATTGAAAATTTTGTAAATAATTTAATTTTTGTATATATATATTTTTTTACTTTTCTATTTTAAATTTTCTATTTTTATATAAATTCTTATTTATGAAATAGTATAAACTGAACCAAAAAAGAAATATGTGAATTGAAATAATTGAATTATAATCGAATAATATATCCTATTTCCCATCCTTGGCATCCCTATTCTCCCATTTACTGTGTCAACCGTTACGCGCTATTCAGTGCGCTCCCACCAAGGTGAATTTAATACTTCAGGTGGTCTCAATACTGTACACAGAGAAAGCAAACAACTTAAAATTAAGTCTTTTTCACTCATCTTGACAGCTAAGTGCAACCACTCAAAATTGTGTTTTTTACGAAGTACATACATTTGAATACTTTGGAAAGACTTCGCTTTGGGTGAAATTAAACTGTTCATCGAAAAGTCACTATTGGGTAGGAGTAATCCAAAATTAAGTCTCAAATTGAGATTTTTTTAAATAGCAATTGCTTCTTCTTTCAACAACAAATAAGTACGCAAATTGTTTTAAAATTTAAATGATTTTATTAATACTCATTTCATACACTCTTACAGGAAAAACATTAAACAATGTTTTGACAGATATACATTTAGAAAAAACAACAACCTTCAGCTTGCAGATCAAAGGCATCGCTAAAAATACTTCGAAACTCATATTTTCTTTTTATCTTGATTTCACAATTTGTCATCTTTTTTCGAAACGGAGAGCACCACAAATGTGAACTAAAAAATAAGACATAAAAACATGTTTATACAAGATCGAGTAAGGCAATATTTAAATTTAAAGAAAATTTATTCACCGTATCCATCAACGCAACAGGTCATCCATAGACTAACTCTAAGACCAGTAGGTCCCATACAAATACAATCTTTTTCTTGGCTCAGTCAGTACTAGCTCATCGGTCCCAAGCTCGGTCCCAAGCTCAATAATGCACCCCCAATAAAGAACTCAAATGAACACACTCTCAAATATTCTGTCAAAATAACACAGCAAATCAAAACAAAGGCGCAAATATGTAAAACAAGGTGCTGGCTTCAAGGTGTACTTCAGACCAAGGGGTTCTACAACAGTGAACCAATTTCAAATCGCTAGTTGCATATTGATTGTTGGGTCATCCCTCAAGAATCAAAATTTGGAAAATGTTGCAAATCTCTAACTTAAACAAATTAATATTTCTTACCCGCAAGCTTTTGGTAGCTTCCCTCGTCAATTTTTTTTTCTTTATTTGCTCCATTATTATTGTTTTAACACCAATTCACGAATTTTTGTGAATTTCTTGGTTTCTTCGGCTACGAACAGCACATAAATGAAAATGGCGCACAGCTCAATTTCTTCACCAAAATAAAAGAAACTCTTCATTTAGTTTTCTTAATAGGGGCGAAAAGAAAACAATTCAAATTTAGATGAAAAGCACTCAACGCCAACAGTCATCGGAGCATTCTGTTTTGAATCCTAATGACGTAAAAGGAACTTATGCCTACAATACTTTAAATTTAAGTTAAAACTACCTATCATGGAGAGTTGAAATTTATCCAAAACAGCAGTGTTGAGAGTGTACCTCCTTTTAAGTACTTTATACTTCGATTTTGAGTTATTTCGTTTCTCCGTGTATAAGAGAATTTCAGCCATGTTTAAACGCATACTAATACAATCCATATCAAGTAAAATACTGGTCTGGCAGACTGAAGCTGTCTCCATTACACCTATGCAATAGTGCCTGTGATGTCAAACTCGCAGTTCCATTTTAAACAAACGAGTATAGGAGATGATTAGTTTCACACTGCCAGGCCTGTGTTCTATGCCATGGGATATGATGCGTCAGGCTGCACGGTTTGTTTACCAATATTTCGGGAGGGAAAGTAAGAGTGCTAATGTTTGTAAACAAAACATTTAGCCCAAACCGTTTATACATTCATTTAGAACTCTTCACTCTTAGGCAAAATTGCAGCTGTCATTATGTGCGTAATACACTATTGAGTGTTCCTTACTCTTTCGCTCCACTGCTAAATCTCTTTGATACCCCGCTACTCCACCCGTCTTTCCAACAAACTGAAGAAAATAGACCACCTGAAGTATTAAATTCACCTTGCGCTCCCACAGTCGACCCTCACTGTCGAGGAGATGGCTCCAATAGATCATTGCACCGAATCTATTAACCTCACTTTTTTGACAGTTCAGGGAGCTTGTTTACAAGGTGTTAGAATTTGAACCGCTCAAACGAAATTTTTTATTGGCTTTTTCCGGATGCTGTATGGTTAGATTTGGAAAATGATGTAAAAATAAGCTCTGGTGTCTATTTTCCGGCAAGTTTACTTCAATCGTACTAAATTTAGAGCAAAAAATCTCAAACCGATCTTACCGAAATTATTCTAAGTCCACATAAACAAGCTCCCTGAACTGTCAAAACTGCACTGATGACGCCTTCGTGCAATGATCTATACCATTATACGGAATCAGCTGATATAAGCAGCTGTTATTGCCGGGGTCGGCGACTAGTAGGTAAATGTTTTCATTTACAGTTGGGTGCGCGTATTTTAGATCACTCGATATTTTTTAATTTTTCGAGCAGGAAAAGTGAGTGCAGTGGAATCCGTGACCATTTTGTATCGTAGGCTGTAAAAAGTGAAGTGGCGTGTCGGACATTTAGCGGGCAACGGCCTGAGTGTCCAGCACTTGTTCAGCAATAAAGTGAGCCCAGCGAAGCAATATCAAAAAACCAGAACCCAGCGGAGAACCCGGAGCACCGTAGCCGCCATTCGAATCTACAGCGCATTGGACGAGAGCCAAATGTCAATACCGGTAATGTTCCTTACCCAACCTTCCTTTCCTACCCCCTATTATGAATAAAAATTAAAAAGAAATTGAATTCTCCTACATAATAATTCGCCTTTTTCAATTTTGAACTCATCCCTTTCTCCTTTTCTTTCTTTTACTCCACCTTGGTAACGGTTTGTATGGGAAGTTTTTCCGCCCAATTCCTCTCGGAGCCAGTAAACGACCCTGAATACCAGGAAAAAGCCTGAAGGGGGAAAAAAAGAAAATCCTCAGTGAAAAGGCCGATCTGGCAAGAGAATTCTAACAATTGGCGCCCAACGCAAAATAAAGAAAAGGATCCCATTTTTCTTTGAAAATTGGAATCCTTTTCAAGTAAGCTCCGGTTGGAATTGGAATCCTTTATTCCAATTGTTTTTACAGTGAAAGGTGAATGAGTTGTATTCGGAAAAGTATTGAAATCGATAAAAGTGCTATTTTCCTTTTATGAACCGGTTCGGATGATGATAATGATTATTGTTTCTATAGTTTTTTAGATCTTTTCAAATTAGTGTTAGAAATTTAGCCTTTTTGTCTTGAGACAGTGCTTACAATAAATTAGAACAATTAGTAGAGTTTAAGTGAACAGTAAGTGACTTTTTTCAAATTGATTTACAGTGCTTCAGTGAGCTTATGCCATAACATTTTTGTTTTTTTTTAATTTAAATTTTTTTTTTATTGAGTGCCTAATTTAATGGAATAGCATAGTTTGATGCTGTTTTTTTTTTGTAATTTTTGAGCCTTTCCGTTACATTTTTAGGCAGTAATTTTAATTTAGGGTTTAATTTAGCTGCTTTTTTGCAATTTTTATGTGGTAAGTAGCATTGTGGGGATATTTGAGTTAAAATTAGTGATTTTGTGTGCATTTTTACATTTTCTTTGTTGAATTTATTTTACATTTTAGTTAGCATAGTTAGTCTTTGTAGGTTTAGAAATTTTTATTTTAGTTTTGTGCATTTAAACTCAAGTGAAACATGGCGGAAGCACTTAGTGAACATAGCAGTGAATCACACACGCAGTTAAAAATACTAGAATGGTACCACAGCTTAAGGGTGGACCATTTATCGACGGAAGAATTAGATTTTGAGCTGAAGATTCGGTCAATTGTAATTGGGGACGATCGCAGCTACTCAAGAAGACAGAAGGAGTCTTCGTGATCATTTAAAAAGCGAAAAGAAGAGCATAAGTTTGTTGAGGTGGAACTTGAGATTAATTGGGAGGACACGATCGAGTATTGCAGACGTGAATTATGAGGAAATATTTGACGGTCTGAGGCAGAATTGACAAAAATCTGAGGGTGAGAGGACAATCTAAATTGTTGCATTTCGGCCACCGCATGGTTCTTTTGTTGAAGCAAGCGGATGATGAGGCAAAAAAGTTTTTGAACGCAATGCTCGATGATGTAGTGAAATTGTTGATAAAGTATTACTATATGGAACCTGGGGTATCGGGAATGGTGAATCGGGATCCAGAGGATCACGCTTTGATTGATTTATTCCAGACTGAGGGGGGTTCTCGCACTCTTTATCGCTTTCCCAAACCGGGGAAATATTCAGGGGTAGGTGAAGCGGAGTATTGAGCTCCCAGCAAAACGTGCCTATGAGCCCTCTACTAGAATTTTTGTTGACGCGAATCAGTGATGCCTACCTCTGGAGCTAATAAATCGAGACAAGACGCGTGAAGAGGAGTCCTCCCAAAACATAAGATCAGAGGTTCGCAGGTGGGGAACCAACAGCTGTTACAGACATTCCGCGAACTCACGGTGCTTGCTTCGTGTTCAGGTTCATTGGGCGCGCCCTACTCAGGAGCATTCTCGATTTTCTCAGGCCATACGCCTTCTCTACAGCGACCAGTGTTTTCGGGTTAACCTCTGGCGTCGGCTTCTCACTTCCCTCAAAGTTACCCAACCGCATCACCTCTATGTCTTCATCATTGGCATAGCCACCTGCAGAATAGTTCGGTTTTCAGCCAGCCGGTTGTACTCGAACTACCAACTCGTTGGTAGGATATCCAACTACTATTTCGCGTTCCAACTCCAAGCCAGTGGCGGGGAACTTCCAATAAAGACATTTGCTCTATTTCCAATCCGTGTCTAGGAAATCCAGGTCGTGTTTCTCACATAATTCGCACATGCATGGCAGAAATCCGACATCGGGTTTTCTCTCAACCTCTAATCCATTTCTAGAAATGCAGGCTACAGGTTTAACCAGACATCCAACCCGGCGTTCAACTGCCTTTGCCCGATCCTGCATTCACACCATTCAATCCAATTTTACCGAGTAATCAGGGCGTCGCATACCTTACCGTGTCCGTGGACAATAGCCCGAAGTACGATAAGGAAGATCAGGAGTTTGAAGCTGAACCGAATTTCTCCCGGTATGGTTACCCGATGTCTGTGGCCCGAGCATGTTTCAAGTGGAACTCTTTATTCGGCGATTCACCTTTTTAAAAGAACCGGCACTTCAATGGTATATGACCATACGTGCATCCAGGCCGTTGATAAACTGGCAGCATTTGATACCTAAGAGCTTGGAAGGGGACATTTATGCCCTGATCTAGATGCCTGGTAAAAGTGAAGGTATGTCAGCGCCATCAGTTACGCAATGAAACGTTTCTCC
>JASCZW010011807.1:0-30742 GCA_034211315.2 Aedes japonicus
TTCCGGGCAAAACCATCATCGATCGAAAGTTTATAGGGAACTACCAGCGCCACGTGTTACCATATCTCGACTGACAAATCGACAAACGGATCTAAGTACAAGATGCGCGTTCATGTTGTTGGAAGGTACGGAAGATGGTGGAGCATGACAGCGTTGTTTGATACGACAGCTGTAACCAAGGAGCTCCATCCGATCCTGAACAAATGGCGGGCGTGGTATCATGTCTTGAAATAGTCAGAGAAACCGACGAGGAGCTGCTCAAGTGGATGGCTCAGGACGGCGTTGTTGGAGTATAGAGGATCACTTAGCATGCAGGATGGCGTCAGAGTGAATACACCGACGATTATTCTCACCATCAACAACACTGCTACACCGGAGTACATAAAGGTGGGTCCGCTCCGGATTAAGACAAAGAATCTACAATTCCGACCCACAGCGAACCAAACATGTCCTGTCTACGCAACGGAGAAGGAGATCGTAAAGATTGCGCTTCACGAAGGATATCACGTGGCCACGATCAAATGAAGGCTGGCTGTGGATCGTTAACCAGGTTCAACAGTGTTGAAAACTCCCAAGCAGCTGAGGAAATCAAAACTAAGGACGATCTCATCAAGCAGCTCCAGAAACCATCAGCAAGCTCACCCAGTTAAACCTGAGCTTACTTACTTACTTAAGTCTCCTGTCCATCCTTAGGGTTGCATAGGGCCAACGTGAAAGACTTCCATCCTGGTCGGCTGGTCGCTTTGGCACTTGACCTGGGCCCAGGTCAGACTTCGACGTCACGAGCCCCTGGGTCTTCCTCTACTGCGATGTCGTGCTGGGTTCCAATCGAGAGCTAGTTTGCAGATTTCGTTTCCCGCTCCTTCGTAGTGTGTGACCGACCCACCTCCACTTCTCGTTCTCGAATTTCCACTGATACACTGATATCGGTTTCTGTTGGCATTGACGATGGAGCTCAGCATTTGAGATCAAATTGTGAGGCCACCAGACACGAGTTATATACCACAGCCATCGGTTGATGCAAACCTGCAGCTTTTTAGTATTCTTCGCTGATACGCACCATGTCTCGCTGGCGTATAACAGCACAGATTTCACGTTTGAGTTTGATTTTGATAAAATTCGTATTTCGCTGCGTTGACTCATCTGGTTTGACCTCCATATGTTTCTTAAACTCGCAAAAGCAGCCCTAGCCTTCTTGATTCGTGCACCTATGTCGCTCTTGGTTCCGCCGCCTGACGCTATCTGGCTGCCAAGATATTGGAAGCTATCGACTTTCTCCACTGCTTGACGTGTTCATATCCAACGATTTAGTCTTGTTGACGAGACTTGACTTGATGGCGAGATCGCGCCGCAGATGCGCTTTCGGCGAGGTCGTTGAGCTTGCTCTGCATATCAGAGCGCCGTTGCGCTAACAAAGCAACAGTCGAAGCCATCTCTCCAGCGATGCTCCGGTACGCATGTAGCCCGTGATCTCGTCGATTACGGAGACCAGTAGCGGTGATAATATACATCCTTGCCTCACACCGGTGACTACCCGTATGGGGTCGGACTAGGCTCCATTTTGCAGGACTCTGCATGTAAAGCCTCGTACTGCGCTTCGATGAGGTTGACGATTTTATCCGGGACGCCTTTGCGTCTCAGGGTTGATTGTGGTTGAGTCTATCGAAAGCTTTTCGTAGTCAATGAATACCAAATAGAGGGACTTTCGGAATTCATTTACCTGCTCCAGAGTGATTCGGTGCGTCACACAAAATCTTCCGCCACGGAATCCCGCCTGCTGACACCGGAGAGCCGCGTCGATCTTCTCCTGTATCCGGTTTAGGATAACTTCACACAGGACTTTAAGAACGATACACAATAACATGATGCTACGCCAATTGTCGCACACAGTAAGATCCCCCTTCTTAGGGACCTTTACTAAGACGCCCTGCATCCAGTCGGCCGGAAATGTCGCGGTGTCCCAGATATTACAGAATAATTGATGCAACATTTGTGCGGAAAGCATGGGGTCAGCTTTGAGCATCTTTGCTGATATGCGATCGACCCCGGGAGCCTTATTGGGTTTCATGCTTCGGATATCTGCTTCGACCTTCTGCAATGATGGGACCTCGGAGTTTACGTGAGTGATGCGCCGCATCCGTGACCGATCATGCCGAGATGTTGATGGTTGTTGGGGCATCGTAACTTGCAGAAATTGTTCAAAGTGCTCAAACCAACGTTTCAACTGGTCAGAGGCGTCGGTAAGTAACTGCCCAGTCGCATTCTTCAGAGGAATCTTCGGATTAATCCTTGCTCCACTCAGGCGTCGTGAGATATCGTAAGGGAGGGGGATATCGCCAGTATTTGCGGCTTTCTCCCCTTCATTTTCGAGGGAGTTCACCCTCGCTTGCTTGTCCCGTCGGCAGCAGGGTTTTACTTCCTTTTCTAAAGCCAAGTATCACTGACGGGACTCATACTTGGTTACTCTGGTTTTTCCGGGTTTTTTGACAGTTCCTCAGCGACCGAACTTTTCACAGCTGGATCTTCCAGTCGGCGTGTGTTGAATCGCCGTCCGAGCCTCTCCTCCCGTCGCTGGATCCGTGCAATGCGCAGGCGGATCTCGCCGAATAGAAGGTGGTGGCCAGATGCGATATCGGCCCTGCGTTTATTTCGGACATCAAGAAGGCTCCGTCTCCTTTTATGGCTAATGCAGATGTGGTCGATTTGATTTCCATCAAATCCAAAACCTGAGCAAGGAGGAGAAAAAGTGAGTAAAGAGGAAGCAGGCCTCGAAGGAAGCAGGAGCTGGATTCGAAATGGAAACGGATTCTAGCCTCCATTCAACAGCAGCCGAGCATACTCTCTTCTCAGGTAAGTGCCACTCATTCGAATTTAAGCGTTCCTCAACACAAACGACATTCAATACCCTAAAAAAATTACCGGCAAACGCCCCCAAAGGTTTACGTAGGACCGCGTTGGTTTATGGTAATAAAATTGTTCTATCATTTTGCTTTGGACCTATCCGTTCTAATGAATCCAACTCCATACAGCACTTCCATGATCCTCCTCTTTCTGGGCCATGCAATTCAACGCTAGCATACAGCACGCGAGACGAACCGAAATGATTTGATAAAGGACTTTTATGCCTTGTTCAGACTACGGACTTGTAACATGATACAAGACTATCTTGATGACGTTTTTCGTGTTAATAGTTTTTATAACACCCTTGTATTATGTTACAACGCCGTAGTCTGAACAAGGCATTAGTCGTTCCCACACTCAAAAAAATCGTCACGTTACATCCACGTGAAACGCACGTAATTTTCGTCCACTGCCAAAATCAGTAATAAACACGTGGAATTCACGTAAGAGCTGCGTGATTCCCAAGTTAATTCACATTCTACGTGAAAATCACATAAATGTTACGTGATTTTTCACGTACAATTCACTGGCACGTAATGTTTACCTGATTTTACTGAAGAAAATTTGGTAACAGTTGGAAGTTACGTGAAATTTCAGGTGGAAGTTACGTGAAATTTCACGTGAAAACAACGTGTCGATTTTTTTGAGTGCATAGATTGAAAGTAAGAAGGCTAAGAGTGATTTGCGGCATAGCCCGCCAGTATCACACCTGATGTTAGTGCCTTTATATAAACGTTCGTCGACGGGGCAGTGGAAAGGTGACTACAATGTGTGATACTTTAACTATTGGTCAAATTTTTGGTCTCACATGCACCATCAACTAAGTGGAAAATTTGACCCACAAAAGGTAATTCATGTCGGCACCCAATCGAAACAAATAATTAATAATTCAATGTCCTTGCGCCTCTGACTTGTGTGGACATTGTAGGACCTCATTAAATTATTATGGTCTATTGCTCAGCGATGATCGCCATCAATGATAGAATCTTACGAATCAACGATGTATGTCAAAGGAAAGTCTCAAGGTTGTCAATCCCAACACATCCATGACTTTGATCGAACAAACTTCGTTAGTTATTATTTTTGGCAAATATCGTCACTGCAGTCCTTCGATGGAACGCCAGTCGCAACATTGTTCTCACACAAAAATCAGCCTTTCACAGGCTGTTTCCTCTGCATAATACATGCCGACAGGTCACGGCATGACACGCGAGCTACCGAGTTTATTTTCTCCGTATTTACATAAAAAGGTAATTCCCATTCCCGCACACACTTACCTGACAACGGTCACCACAGGCGGCTGAGGCCAGGGACGGCGTCGGCTGAGCACTTTCCATCTTGATTGCTGGAAAAGCCGTTGACGTTCCGAACGTTGAAGGTTGTAAATCCAAAATAAATGTTCCCTGTCGTTACTGCTATGTGACAATATTATTTTCCTCTCTTTCGCGAAGCTGGCAAATATTAATCTGCTGGTGTTCCTTGTAATCCAAAAGTAATCATCACACTGAATTTTGTGTTCACATTATGTGGCAAACGTCTCAATAGCACTAACTTTCTGACGTTTGCTTTGCACCTGACACTTCACTCAATTTCCTGATGTAATTTATTCGTGACCAAAATATTGAACTATTTTTGTTGTTCTAAGTTGGCCATGATCCTTATCATTCCAATCGCATGTGACAGCGAGAAACCAACCATTCAGTGAGTGTTTGTATGATTGATTCAACCAAGTGCTTTCACAGCAGTTATCCGTTTTTCCGTAATCTGGAAGAAAGTTGAGAGTGATTTTGAGTTTTAAAAACAATTTTAGAATATTTTCTGAAAACTTTAATAGTGAATGGCAAGGCCGAAAACGAATCCACTCATTAAATCTTCTACCGAGTCGATGACTCACCCGTTACTCCACCTTTAAATCGACCACCATGCCAGTTACTCCGTTCAAATGCAGAATGACCACCGTAATTGCCGCTTTCGGTCAACAACCAACCAACCAACCGACGAGTAACCGACGACGACGAAGAATGGACTACGGTATCGATTTCATCGTCCTACCAGGTCCTACCTTAAGCACACAGACGGCACATACACACAGTCATACAGGACGGGAGGTGGAGGAGCACTTTGTGCCCAGTGGAAACATCATCGGTGCAGATGGTTTATTTTTAATTTGTGACATGGAAACATCGTATCAGGCAAACATAACCTAAAAACCGAAGCTGGAATCTTGAGACAGCACTGATCCGTTCTAGGATTGCATTTCGACTAAGCACTATGCAACTCTATGGAAAGCTTTACATGAGGCGGGAAAAAGTCCGGCCGGTCATTATTTTAGTGCCTAATAAAATATGCAATCAATAGTTGGAAATTGCTTACATAGGGTTTACAGTGGAGTACTTGGCATTGGAACGGCATCCGAGCACGAATAGACATCAATTGTACCGTGTACAATGCAGTGTAGTTCGAAACCGGACAATTAGGAGGATTAACAGATAAACTAGATTTCTAGCTACTCAGTAGGTTATAGGGTTGGAAGCGGTTGTGTACAGATGAAATGCCTTCAAAATAACAAAAAAATAACAGTGGAGATAAGCCAACATATATAATTGTTTGTACATCTGTATTTTCAGGTGCACTCTAATAAGCTTACACTTTTATGAAGACAATCTGTAGACTACACAATTAGAAAATTCTACACTATTCGATAATTTTTTAACGAACTTTCAACAGCTGAACGTTCGGTAATCCGATTTACAGGATTTCGGTGAAATTTTACAGTATTCCGGAAAAAAATTGCCGGAACTTCTAAAATTTTACCGAAATCCATTAAATTGGATTACCGAACGTACAGTTCGGAAAAATAACTACTGAGTACTGTAAAATTTTCTAAGTGTGCATGTTTGCTTGATTGGGAACAAGTCGGTCAAATCGAAAAACTAAACTATTTTCCAATCCTTAGGTCCAGGGTTTGATTCCTGATACAAACGATTGTCTTTTCAGGTGGAAAATTCCTTCGGCTGGCCTGAAGCATAGCATATGGGGACAAATTGTAAAGATTGGACTCGGAAAAAATGCGACACTTTGTTTTGGGTGTATCTTGTTATTGCGTGAGTAAAAATTAATGAAATTTTGGGTAATACTAGTTTTGAGTTATTTTTATGTGTGCAAAATTTATCGCGATCTGTCAAGTAGTTTTCAAGATGCATTCGAAACAAGAATAGCTTCGCCAGCAAATCTTGGTCGCAGTGATCGATAATCCTCGTCAGTCGCACAGATGGATCGGCAAAAGGCTTGGAATCCACCATTCCACCGTGACCAGCGTTGTGAAGATGTTCCAGGAGACGAAGACCATCGAGCGGAAAACCGTAAACGGAATACCCAGAGAAGGCGCGGAAGATAAGGCCGTACTTTAAGAATAACCCGAACCTTTCCACCCGAGACGTGGCCAAAAATGTCAAGTCGTCGGAGTGGTTCGTCCAGCAGACCATGAAGCGGGCTGGACTACGTGTTTTTAAGGTCGGGAAGGTGCCAAGCCGGACTGACAAGCAAAACACGGTGGCCAAATTGCGTGCGCGGAAGCTGTACCGTGAGTGGCTGGTTAAACCAGGCTGGACATCAAGGCGGACGCCAAACAAATCCCCGGCCTCGAGTTTTTTGTCGGTACGTCCCGCATGAAGGTTCCGGAAAAGTTCCGGAAGAGGAAGATGGACAAATTCGCGAAGAAGTACCTATTGTGGCAGGCGATCTGCGAGTGCGGACGGTACAACAAGCCGTTCGTTACAACCGGCACCATTAACGGGAAGATTTATCGAGAGGAATGCTTGCAAAAGCGCTTGCTGCCCTTCCTCCGCTCTCACCGTGGTCCCACGCTGTTCTGGCCAGATCTCGCTTCGTGCCAGTACGCCAAGCCTGCAATGGATTGGTACGAAGCGAAGGACGTTAATGTGGTCCCAAAGGAGGCGAACCCGCCGAATTCAAAAGAACTTCATCCGATCGGAAAGTTTTGGGCGATAATGAAGAAGAAGTTGCAGAAAACCGGAAAAACATTAAAAACCGATGAAGCTTTGAAGAAAAGGAAAGAAATTGTGTAAGGAAAATGGACAAAGCCTCGCCCAAAATCTCATAAGAAAAATGTACGAGCATTCCACATGAGTCAGGAAATTCAATTAATAAATAAGACCAAAACATAGTTAATATATAGTTATTTAATCCCTGAAAATTTGAGAAGTATCCGATTTAAAATGAATTTTTGGTGATCATTTTTGTGTGTCTTTAGAAGTCAAGTCGACAGATGACAGATATATTTTGCTGTTACAGATGTCGAGATCGACGAATTTATGTCGAGTTGGTCGACTCAATAGACCACTCGGAAACTAGTTACTGATTTCAAGCTGAACAATGCAATATATCCTAAGTAACATTGAGAGATTCTATGTTAAAACATGTTCAAGTGTCCACGAGGTGTGTCCACGATGAAATTGCCACACACAAAATTGATTCGCAAAATTCGAGTTTTCATCCGATTGCCATCAAATTTTCAGGGATTGAGAAATAACTATTAAACTTCATTTTACCATTTTACTCGTATTTTATTTACAGTCCATACGCAAATGCCCGCACCTTGGCCTTAACCCCGGCCATAAGATTCTGCACAACCTGTGAATCAACCGATTTTTGCATGTAAACCCATACTTTCTTCAGTTCCTCGACTGTCTTCACTACCTTAGGTCGTTTAAGAAGGTGCTGCTTCATAATCGCCCAGTACTTCTCGATGGGGCGGAGCTCCGGGTGTTGGGAGGGTTGAACATTTTCGGCACGAAATTGACCTTATTGTCCGCATACCACTTCAGCACGTCCTTGGAGTAGTGGCATGAGGCCAAATCCGGCCAGAAGATTGTTGGGACGTTGTGGGCCTTCAGGAGAGAAGCAGCCGCTTCTGGAGGCACTCTTTTATGTACACCTGTCCGTTCATCGTGTCCTGGGTCACGAAAGGTGCACTCCGCTTCCCGCACGTGCAGATGGCTTGCCAAACCAGGAATTTCTTCGCAAATTTGGACATCTTCTGACTGCGGACATGCTCCGGAACGCTGAACTTATCCTTGGCCATGAAAAACAGGTTGCCGTGGATCTGTTTGAAGTCAGCCTTCACATATGTTTCGTCGTCCATGATGCAGCATTCAACTTTCGTCAGCATGTTGAGGTACAACTTCCTGGCACGGGTTTTGGCGGACTTGTTCTGCTTCTCGTCGCGATTAGGGGCCTTTTGTACACTGAACGTTCGAAGCCCAGCCTTAGTTTTGGCCTTCTGGACAAAACTTCGGCTTAGGTGCAGCTTCTTAGCCACATCCCGAACGGAGGCGTTCGGATTTCAGTTGAAGGCCCCAACTACGCGGTTGTGATTTTTTGGTGTTGTACGGAATACTTTTCCTTCACTTCTGGGCTTCCGATCGGTGGTCAACCGTTCCTCGAACCGCTTAATCACTCGCGACACCGTGGAATTCGCGATTCAACGTTTTAGCGATGGAACGATGCGAGAGATCCTTGTTCTCGTGATGAATGCGCAGATTTTATCACGCACGAGCTGTTCTTTCGACTCCATTTCCGCGAGTTTTGATCACAGGAATTTAAAACTTGCAGGATGTAAATAATGACTATGAACTAAATCCACCCAAATTTTCATTAAATTCTACCAAACGGTTAAAAAGTTGAAAGCAATTTCACTAGTATGGCAATTTCATCGTGGACACTACTTTCACTTTTTTAAACACTATTTGAAAAAAAAACATTTGAGCGATTAGTGGACGATTGTTCAGTGTGGAATGGAATTTGCACTCGCGATTACTAGCGAAAATTTAAAAAGTGTTGCAAAGTTTAATGTTTGTTGTTTTAAAAAAGTGATCAAACCGAGTGATAAGATTTTAAATTCTCCTAGTTTCCCAATCATGTTCAAGTATTTTCACCACACAGTACAGTAAAATAAAGTGTTATTTAGAATCCAATACTCCAGAAACATCAATAAATCGTTTTATAAACTATTAACGAAAAGAAAGTCGACAAAGAGAATCTCTCAATGTTACTTAGGACCTAATGCATTGTTCAGCTTGATTTGTCACATTTTGTCGAGTAAAGAGTTTGTTCTGATACTCATTTTTCATCGATTAGTGGTAATTGGCTGAGCAGGGTAAGAAATACACTAAACGATTATTTTTGCAGTTGAATTAACAGAAAAACAATTAACTTTTTCAAAAAATTCTAATCCTATTAAAAACCTAACAAATTACCGTCAGTTCGAATGGCTCATCGAACTGATTAAAATTAATATGGACATTGCCAGAGGCTTTTGTGGCGTGAGCCAGCAAAACTAACGCTACAGGACTGGTGGAAATTACAAGAGCTCGACTTATTTGATCACCTTGGACTTTAGGTCTGGATAGCAAAAGTAATTCTATTTTCTCTTTGGATACCATCACTTTATGATTACATTGGCTCGCCACACTGGACCAGAACAACAGTAAAGCTATTGAAATAAACTTAGAACTTAGATTGTTCAGATTCGGAAATTACCTCGAGTTAAATGGTTTACAGAATTAGTCCTAGATTCCTAGGAGTATAGAAAAATAAAACCCAGAATTTATGGCACGCCCTAGAAAATTCAGAAGGAGATTTCCCAGAGCTTCAGAAAGAAACTTTCTAGAAATTCAGAGAGTCTTCCTCGAAAAAAAAACTTCTCTTGTTAGTAGTTCAAGCTGGAATATCCAAAAAATCAGGACCAAACACTCTAGAAGTATATAATATAATCCTATTTCCCAGAAGTTCAGGAAAGAAATCCAAAAACAGGACTTCTCATAGCTTCAGGAAGACGTTTAAGTAAGAGAGCTTCTTAGAAGTTTTGAACTTTTTAGAGGTTCTGGAGGATTCCCCAGAAATTCAAGATGCAGAAGTTTAAAGGGCGAACACGAAATTATTGCGACACCGAAAATGTCATGCCAATTTTCTTATAATGTTTAGAATCAAACCAAAATTTTAGGGTAGTTTTATACATATATTTACTTCAAAAATCAAAAGAAAAGTTAATCGATGGAGCCTTGAGTGTAAAATTGAACGCATTTTCGCTTGATGTCCTCCATCAAAGTCTTTACAGTGTCATCCGGTACCAGTTTCTCAGTTTTTTCCATTTTCTTAACATGTCCTTCTCGTCTTTGACTGTCTTCTTGCTCTTCCGAAGTTCCCGCTTCATCATTGCCCAGCACTGCTCCACCGGGCGCAGCTCCGGACAGTTTGGCGGATTCATGTCGCTTTGGAACAAAATGGACAGAATTGGCCTCATACCACTCCAGGACACTTTTAGAATAGTGGCATGATGCCAAATCTGGCCGTCGTGCTGCTGCAAGAACGGCAAAGGCGCTTCTCGAGGCACTCAGATTTGTAGATCTCGCCATTTACTGTGCCCTTTGTCACGAAAGGCTCACTCCTCAGTCCGCAAGAGCAGATGGCCTGCTAAATGAGATATTTGGAGGCGAACTTCGACATTTTCTTCTTCTTAAATTTGTCATCCACAAAGAACTTGCTCTTGCCGGTGAGAAACTCCAACCCCGGAATTTGCTTAAAATCGGCTTTTATATACGTTTCGTCGTCCATCACACAGCAGCCATATTTTGTCAGCATCTTCTCGTTGAGCTTCCGTGCCCGAGTTTTAGCCGTCGGTTGTTGCCGCTCATCGCGGTTTGGGAAGTTCTGTGCCTTGTATGTATGTAGTCCAGCTCTCTTCTTTGCATTCTGAACGTAGCTCTGCGACATGCCGATCTTTTTAGCCAAATCACGGCCTGAGACGTTGGGATTTGCTTTAATCATCCGCTTCACCTTTCCCTCCGTCTTTTTGTTCTCCGGTCCCGGTTTTCTTCCAGATCCTTTGCCGTGGTTCAACGTCAACCGCTCCTGGAACCGCTTCATCACTCTAGAGACGGTTGAATGGTGAATGTTCAACATTTTTCCCAACTGCCGGTGCGACAGGTCAGGAAATTCCAGGTGTTTGAAAAGAATTTGTTCTCTCGACTCGCGTTGGTTCACCTCCATTTCAGTTGAATCGAAAAACACGACTTCGAGTTTGACAGCATGTAAACAATATACATCAATGAGAAAGTGTGCAAAATTTGGTTGATTTTTACCCAATGGTAAAAAAGTTATGCCCTGTTGAATGTGTCGCAATAATTTCGTGTTCGCCCTTTAGGAAAAAAACTTCCCTGGAGTTCATGAAGAAACTATAATTTCCCAAAAATTTTGAAACAAACTTCCACAACGCTCAGGACGATACGTCCAAGAAATTCAATGCAGAACTTCTCTGATGTTCAGGAAAGAATTTCCCAGAGATTCTGGAAAAAAAACATCTCAAAAGTAGATAGTTTTCCCGTAGTTCAGAAGAGAATATTTCTGAATTTTAGAATGAGAATTTCTCAATGTTCAGGAAGAAACCTCTCAAAAGAACAGGAAAAAATATTTCAGTTGGCAAGGGAGTACTTCCTAGTAGTTTAAGCAAGAATTTATCATAAGTTCGGGAGCAAACTACTAGTACAGGGAAGAAAAAACTTTCAACAAATGTAAGAAAATCTTCCTAGAAATTCTGGAGAAATGTTTGCCAAACTTTCGTTTAAAATTTTCCTTGCACTTAAGGATGTGACTTATCAAAAATTAAGAAAAAATAAGCTCAGAAAAATACTTCTACGAATTTCAAGAACAAACTAACCAGATAAGGCACTACCTATAAAAAGTAACTTCTCAAAAATTTCATGCATTCAGGAGTGGACTCCCCAGAAGTTCCGAAGGAAACTTCCCAATAGTTTAGTTGGAACTACCAAAAAATGCTTGAGTGCTTTCCTGAAGTTCAGAATCGAACATTCCAGAATTTCAAAATGAAGTTTTCCCAGAAGTTCAGTTAGATGCTTCTGAGAAAAACAGAAAGAAACTTTCAGAAATCAACCGGGTACTTCCTAGTGGTTCAAGCAGGAATTTCCCAGAAATTTAGGAACTGAACTTCCCCGAAGTTTAGGAGAAAACTTCCATAAGTTCATAGAGAACTTCTCAAAGTACAAGTACAATAATGTTTCTTTTATTTAACGAGATTTAGCTAATTTGAGAAAATTTTACAAGAAATTCTGGAGAGAACTTTCCCAAAGCTTGATGGCACTTATCAGAAGTTTAGAAAGTAACTAAGTTCAGGGGAAAAAAAACTTACCAAATGTTTCAGGAAGGTTAGGTTGGGTGGTTGCTATCAACAATCACAGTAAGCGGCGCAGCATCTCTGTCGAGTTACACCACACGGAAACAAATCCGTGCCCAGATCCGTGAACTGCAGTCATGAATTCCAGAACAAGCAAAAATACACCGTGAACTGAATCACGTAATCGGGACAAGTTCATGTTTTTGGGTAAAAATTCACGAAAACGTGAACTAGTTCATGGTCCGTTTTCATTTCGTGAACGCTTTTGTTTCTGTGCAGGAGAACTTCCAGGCGGTGGAAGCGGTGATCATGAAGCAAGTGCAGTGGAAAATGTTTCCGGACGAGATGTCGATTGTCATAAAGAACAAATCTGTGGCAGAAAATGTTGCGCAAATGATTCCGAAAAGCAGTTCTTTGTTTCAGTTAGTACCACTGTTGGATGAAGACGGAGTAATGCGTCAAAATGGACGCAATGGAGCAGCGCAATATGCATCGTACAATCTGCGGTATCCAGTGATTCTACCTAGAAGGAGTGAAGTTATCACGCTGGTGGTAGATCTATACCACCGAAATATAAGCATGCAAACCCTGGGACAGTAGTCAACGAGATCCGTCAACGCTGCGAAATTCCTCGGCGGCGAACAATGGCGCGAAGATGCAGCCGTGAGTGTTGGTGCAAACTTCGCAGAGCTCAGCCGTGTATTCCTCCGATAGCTCCACTTCCAGCAACCGTCTTTCTGCCTACAGTCGTCCGTTCTGTTTCGTCGGATCAGACTATTTCGGTCTAGTGGAGGTGTACAGCGATAGCGGGACCAACTTTCAAGGTGCTGAGCGACTTATGCAGGAACAAATCGAGCCAGGACTCTCCACAACGTTCTTTACCTGTAAGTGTAAATGGGTCTTCATAACACCAAGTACCCCACACATGGGCGGCGTCTGGGAAGGTTGGTCCAGTCGGTGAAAGCCGCCATTAGGCGAAGCCTTAGGGGATGGGAAGCTTGATGAGGAAGGATTTGGGACTTTGGTTGACGTACTTGCCATTAGACTCGGATGAGTTCGAAGCGTTAACTCTGAACCACTTTTTGCTCGGGAGTTCAAATGGTGCCAAAAAAGCCAGCGTGGACATTCGCTACCAGCAGCGAAATCTGCAGAGAACGTGGGTGGATATACAGCAACAGCTGAAATCTTCTGAAAACGGTGGCTGAGAGAATATCTTCTAGTCATTCGTCAGCAGCCCAAGTTGTTCGAAGAAGTGTCGAGAGAGATCAAGAATGCCCAAGTAACAATTTCAGTTCTATTCCAGCCGTATAGCACTCCTCCCGGTTTTGTTGATGATACTACATTCAAAACTGTTTTGTCCATCAACACCTCTATGCATCTTTAAAGTCGAAATGTGTACAAAGTGGCTCACTATATAGACGGTTGTGAAAACAAATTGTTAAAACCTTTCCAAAACCATAAAGGCGCCTACTTGCCTAAATTATCGAGAGGATGATCAACCTTTGGTTGTGCGATTTCATATTCACGAACGGGCTTATTGACAACCGGGTTTGGCACGAACCCTCACCTGACATGTGTTGAGTGATGGGAAACACATCGAGCTTGCTACCCTCAATATTGCCAATGCCTACGACCGGGCGTGGATACCCGAAGTCCTGGACCAGCGTGTCGCCTGAGGACTGAGCGGGCACGTCATGTATTTTCAACAAAACCTCTCCCGCCATCGGTCTTATCAAGTAGGGCAACCATCGAACTAGCACTTTCAGGGAAGAAACTGGTGTACTAGAGGGATTGGTGATAGCCATGATGAACAGAGTTTTTTCAAGTCTACCTGCAGACATCCGCATATGCTGGCCTTGCGGAAGAAGCTAATACAGACGGTAAAGCACGTAGAAGACTGGGCCCATGGCATCGGATTCAAATTGTCTACTAAGAAGAGTGCATACATCCACATCTACAGCAGCAACAATCGACCTCTCTAACACCGATCCCCTTGGCAAAAAACACATCACTCAAAGCTCCTCCGCCAAGGTTCTCGGTATCCGGATTGAACGCTCCTAGGCGTTCCGCCACTTCGACTGCCCTACCCGAATCAACTACCTTACATTTGCTACAGGACAAACTAGGTCCGATCTACCACACTGCTATCAGAGTTACCTCTGGACTCCTTTCGTCCACTCCTGGGATAATCGCCTCCCGTTCAAGTATTTCATTACATCTTCATGATGCAGAAGTACTGCAGGTGTTCTTGAGAAAACAGCTGGTCCTAGCAGAGAAGTCTTCCTCCTTGAAGAGGCCAGCCAACCCATCAATAGCCTTGTTAACCAGGAGCTTTCTCGGGTGACCACGGTCCACTGGTGTGAAGCCAGAGAATGGAATCTACCCACAGATAAGATTGATGACACCATATATAGGGCCCTTCGAGCGGAATCCAATCCCGAAGTGGCCCAGCAGACTGTAAGAGATCACAATGCAGACTGATACAGTGGACATTATATTCGCAGATAAGGTAGAGTGGGATAGGAATCGCTGACTTCAGTTTCAGTAAAATCCACAAACTCCCAGCACAGTGCTTCATTTTTCCGCTGAAGTCTCAGCTGTACGGATTGTGACAACCATACCCATGGACTCAGCCAGTCAGTGGTGGCTTCCGGATCAGAAACCCCTTCCCACCCATGGATCCAGGCAACAATGCGACACGCCCCCCTCCCCACCATGGGGAAACGGTCTCTTGGCTACCGAAACACTGTGTCACCTCAGGCAATATCGAAGCAAATCGGCTAGCCTCCATGGGTAGAGTGGGTAGACTTGTCACCCACGGCGTCCTCGGTGGCGATACCAAAAAATGAATCAAATGTACACTTTGTAAACCATGGTCCAGAAAATGGGACCAGTCGCACTATGGGGAAAGTGGTGGCCAAAAATCAAAAACTTGACTTGCTTTGAATGACGTGTCTTGTATACTATTTGATAGCCAGATAGCTCAAACCTAGATTCCCAAAATTTCAGCCCTCTGTGATGAAAACTCATTACGCCTCAGACATCAGACTTAGGAAAATTGTGAAAATAGTAGAAAAAATGCATTTCAAACAAATGGAATTTCCACAGCCAATAATGGTCTAATTTTGGAATTTAATACACCGTTAAAAAGGTAGTTGTCTAAACTTTTAAATGGGTAAGTTGTTGAGATTACACTGTTAATTAAGATAAGTAAAAAAATGGAAATTAATGAAACAATTTTTTTTGTCTAAGTTGGACTATATGTAACAAGCAGGGCCGAGCAATCTCAAGAGACCACGACCACAGTTTATTTTGGGGTCTATATATCTGCGAAACGAGACTTTCTTGTTGATTATGATTATCAATTATGCAAGCATAAACCAAAAAGATCGTGCAAATTAAACAATGCTTGAAAGGTGGAACTGTTAAATTTCAAATTTAGTCTAAAAAATGATGCACACTTAATTATTATTTTGATAATGGGTAAAAGCAAACCGAAAATTATCATTCCATATAGAAACTGCATCTACCCAACTGAACTAAAAAGTTTTCAATGTTTTCACGATAACCTTGTTTATATATTCTAGAGCAAATTCTTTGTTCATGTGCCATTTTACAAACTATACTCAGGTGCATTCCTAAAAACTACTATCTACCACTATCTACCTACTACTTACTGTACATAACCTACCTACCTACCTACTACCACAGAGAACAGACATCCAAGTCAAGTTCAAAAACTGTGTAAGAAATTTAACGGCCAATTCATAATCGTAATGAACTGGCAATAGCGTGGCGGCGCTGGCATCGCCACCCATTGACCAGCTTGAAATCTTATTCATCAACTAATTTTTTTTGGCAGTTCAGTTCTTTCACCACACGGTCAACGAATCTTACCCATGTTCGATTAAAAATCGCAAGTGGCCACAGCCTGCGAGATGGCAATAGTGTGTTAACGTATTTTAATTTGAACCCTTACACAAGTTTTTTTGAGAAATATATTCTAGTTTGGATGTCTGTTCATTGTGCTACTACATACTACATACTAGCTTTAGAAGCAGCAGAGTGCCAACATAAACTACTTAAAAGATGTCGTACCCATCATGTGAGGAAGAGGTCACGAGTTGATAATCTACATGACGTCTTTATTCGAACTATGAACTTATTTGATCCTTTGATAAGTTCAATAAATCTAGGTAATAAAATGCGAAAGAAGGTATCACTTCAATATCCAGATGCTGTAAAATCACTTTTAGTATTCGAAGGTCTGTCAATCTTAAAATGTATACACTCAAGGCAATGTACTAGACGAATTAATGGATGATGTTGAACAGCTGAATGATTATTTTGCTCTTGATGAAAATGTACACACTACCAAAATCTCGTGTAAATTTCTGTCCCTGAGACCGACACATGCAAGCGTCCTTTAGCGCATAAGAATGTGTTGAAAGAGATGAGAAAATAAATTCAATCGAACACATCTTTTGTCAAAGTGCGTATGTGTCACTTTCAAGAGACATAATTTCACACCGACTTTACGTTCCCCGACTATTTACAAACATGGATTAGGTCTCGTGTAAAATTCATAATTTCTAAGTGTGTGAAAAATGAGAAAAATCGCTTGTGAAATTTAGTTTTAAGAGAAAGTCAATAAATAAAATTTATTATGACAATTTATCAAAGAAAATTATGTTTTATTTTGTAGTATATTTATCCCTGCAGTATGTAAAAAGGATACAAAGCATCAACTTAGTTAAAGATGTTGATATGTGTCCTGTAAAATAATGGAAATATATTAAAAAATAATCGGCTGTTTGAATGATTTATTCGTACGGAAAAATATATTTCATGGAGGGGAGGGGTCAGATAAGTTTGTGGGGGAGGGCCTGATTGATAAGAGAGGACGCTTTAGAGATATTTAGGGAATATGTGGGGTCAGATCTTGGCTTGGAGGGAGGAAATGGACTTCCACCTTCACCTCTCCTATATAATCTTATGCACAGCAATAATTATATACTAAACTTCACAGATAAAAAGAAACATTGAATTTTCTGCGTTATCTAATGCACACAAAGGGAATGCTAGGTTTGGCAGAAAATAATGGGATATTTTGTGAAAATTTAAGCCAAATATCGCCTGAATGAAGCCTGTTGTATGAAAAATTGCAAACATTGTTGTATGGCTCATCAAAGACTACAACCAATTGCGTTGTTTACGCCTCTTTTGACTTGGAATTAAACGAAGGGAAATTTTACGCGCTTGTTAAAATTAATTATTTTTTTCTGTGTTACTAGAATACTAACATTTTTGGCCACCACTTTGTATGCAGCTGCCCCATAGTGATATGGTGCTTTTTGCTGATGAAATCGTACTTTTATTTGATTACTTGCAAACAGTTCCTGAGGAACCAATATTGATGGTTTTTTTATTGTTGATTCGCGTATAAGCGAAGGGGATACGAGATGGTTCTTACAACGGCAGCCGTCACCTCACAATTTTGAATATTTAATTCTTAATTTCTCCTCTTAGATAAGTATTGGAGAACTATTTCGATACGTATGCACATTTGTGGTCAGCATTCGATTACATTTTCAGTTTTTCATCCACTAATCGATCCACTAATAAGCAAGATTTGCATTAAAGGAATCTCGTGGTGAAATAATTAGAACGAGACTAAACATAGTCAAAATTAAACGTTGTTTCGTGTCATCTCAACACAATGCTATAATACAGTCCTAAATCACCAATCAAGATATTCTTCTACCTCCAAACAGTCCACACGAGTGAATTAAAAACAACGGTTTTAAATCCTACGGTATACTTCGTCTACGAAAAATCGTTACTTCAGCGATATCTCAATGCGTAAGAAAGTTGTACCATAAACGTAGTAAATTTGACTAAAATTTCATGATAGATTTGAAAATAGCCATGATCGGGTAAAATGATAGTTTTTAACCCTTAAATGCGCATAATACTAAAGGATTATCTTTAAAACATAAATTTCTTTTTAAACACGTTCACTGCTGTTAAACTGAGTATTAGATGAATTCACGCTTTTGAACACTGTAAAAACTAGAATTCTCATTCTCGCTCAACTAAAAATTGTCTACATTCCAAATTGAAATCGATTCACGAAAACACTCTGAACTAATCGCAAAACTGTTGATTGATAATGCGAGAGTTCCTAAAACTGTTGGATACCTAAACTGAAAATCATTACATTTTTGATCAACTGCAAACGGATTGTCAAGAACGAATCAATTCACCTTTGTAGATGCACCGGTAAAGATCAATAACTCCGTCTAATTTCTAACAATCACACGTTCAAACCGCCTCCATGTCTACTACGATGACTTTCTCACCTCAATCAGGAAAGACACCGACTGTCACACACAAAAAAACCACCCGCGTTCAATCACTACTGTACCGATAAACACGCGAACGCGAAAGAACGCCGCACTTGCCTTCGTCCGAATCGGCCGACCGAAAGGAATAAACTAAGCTTCCGGTGGAAAAATAACTGCTACTAACCCCGACGTTTTCCCGAAGTAGGCTGCTCTCCTTCCGGATAGCCCACCCACGTCATTCCGTTCCGTGCTGACGCCGTTTCAGCCTTATTTTAGGTATTGGTTGCTGTGTTCGCTGTTTCGTATCCTGATGTAATGGTTAATCGTTGGGAAGTTTTTCTTACTTTGTCTTCGGTGTGGCATTCAAACTGTCAAAACGGTTTGATGATGATGATGAATTAAGGATGGATTATAATAGACCTTTCCTGTCAAAAAATGTGTACGGTTGTTCTAATTTTGCTTTTTGCAACTCGTTGCTTTAATAAAGCGATAATATACTGTTTGTGCATATGATGGTTGTTTCATTTCTAGCGTTGTTTGATATTTTAGAAGAACTTTTGCAGTGTATCCTTCCTACATTTGGAATTTGAATATATGCTTGCAATATTAGCAGAGCGTAATATAAAGTGAACCGATCTTGATGGTAGGTAACAGTGGAATGAAGGAATGTTCATTGTATTTATTTGCAGGTTGCTGTGATTAGAATTTGTATTTGAATGTTTCAACTGGTTGCTGCGATAAGGACTGTATCTTTAATTATGAGTACACCTGTAAATCGTTGTATTTAAATATGTTTTATTTGTTATATATATATATATATATGTTGTTTTATAAATTAATTTACATTGTTTATTGACCATCAAAAATCCCCATTACATCAGTATTCATTTAAATGTTCGTAGATCTGGTCAGCTCTCGCACCTTCTTCTTGATGTTCCTCATGAGGTTTTGCACAAACGTTCCGTCGATGGTTTTGCTTACGTTTACCAAGTCTCAACCATTTCTCAATGGGCCTTATTTGCGGACAATTTGGAGGATTCATCGCCTTTTCTACAAATTGGACATTGTTCTCTTCATACCAGTTCAAGGTGGCACGCGCATAGTGGCAGGATGTCAAATCAGGCCAAAACAGTGTCGAACCAATGTGTTTTCGGATTAGAGGCAGAACTCGTTTCTGTAGGCATTCCTTCCAGTACATTTCGGCGTTCATACTTGCGGTAGTGAAAAAAAGGTGCCGATTTCATACCGCACTGGCAAATTGCTTGCCAAATCACACCTGTTTTCCTTAATTTTCGCAAAAATCGATTTCTCTGAATTTGAGACATCCGTTCCACACTTCACGTTGTAAAACTATGCCCCTGGAAGTGCCCTATAGTCCAATTTGACGTGCGTCTCGTCATCCATGCTAATGCACATGTCATTTTTGCTCAAAACGTCGATGTACAGCTTCCGAGCCCGAGTTTTCACGGAATCCACCTGAATTTTATTGCGTTTCGGACTTTTTTTTCTGGGACGTCTTCAGATAATTTCGCTTCTATGCGCGTCAGACCATTCAATCGTCGTTCCACTTTTTTGCGCAATCTCTGATGGATACTTACTTTTTTCCTTCAAAAATTTTGCAAATATGTTTGTCCAAATTTGAGTTTGACGCACCTGCTTTTCTACCACGACATGGTAAGTCTTTCAATGTGTTATGCATAACAAACCGGTTGATCGCATTTTGGACCGCACAGACACTTCTTTTGATAATTTTCTTAGTGACAATCTCTTTTCAGAGCAGTACTTGGCCACAATCGATTTTCGCTTTTCTTCCTTTAGACCTCGCGTTGTTCCGCTTGAAGTAAAACATTAACTTTTAATGCAGGTTTTCGTTTGTTCACAAGCCAAGCAACATACACTAAACAGCTGTCAAAAAAAGTCATCGTCTTTTTCATACAGAACCTCAAAGGTGTGCTCATAATTAACGATGCAGCCCTTATGTTTGATTCCTCAACACTCCTCCTCTACCTACGTAGAGTCAACCACCAACCAAACTGGAGTACGAAGTATTGTTTGGTAGCTTGCATTACTCCACCTCCTCCTTGGCTTGAGTCCAACGGGATCAGTAATGGTTTTTGCCTTTTCCAGACCGAATCGCGACGCCACTCGCTGGATGTAGCACTGTCGGTTGAGCCGGAACCGTCCATCAGTACTGCCGCATGTCGCTGAAGGATGTCGTCTTGAACTGCTTCGATAACGCACCCAGGATAGCGTCGTATTCAGCTTCAGTGTCACACACGATGAGCATGTCGTCCACATAGAACACGATGACACCTGCTTGTTGTCCGTGGTTCGTACCTACAAGCACGCGTCGGCGGTTGATTGGATGAAACTCAGCTTCTTGAAATCATCCTTTAATCATCTGGTTCCAGAGCCGTCCGGACTGCTTCAGCCCGTAGAGACTCTTCTTCAGATGACATACCTATCCGGATGCTCCAGTCTAGAAACCCTGTTGGTTGACGCATGTAAACATCTTCCGTTAGGGTCCCGTACAAGGTATGCTGTCTTGATGTCCTCGTGTTTGACATAAAGTTGACGAGGAATGGCAATGGTTAACTGGTCGTAGACAGTGCCAAACTTCTAACTGAACCCTTGCGCGACCAGCCTCACTTTATAACGTATGACTTGTCCTTTTTCGTCCAATTTACGCTTGTAAAGCCATTTGCATCCGACAGTCTTCCGCCCCTCCGGGAATGCTTCAATGGTCCATGTTGAGTTCTTTTGAAGCGGTTGGATCTCCTCCTTCATGGTTGCTTTCCAGAATGCGCTTTCTGGTCGCTTCAGCTCATCTTCATAGGTTTTTGGATCAGCTGCCACGGCCACATTTCCGATTTCATGGTATCGTTGTGATATCAGCCCTTTGTTTGACCGTTTCAATCTTCGTACGACGGTTTCTTCCTCAGATTTATTCATTCATTCCTATTAGCGTCTCTTTAAACTGTATACGCCTGCTGTAGACGTGTTAGTTCATTCGAGACGGCATAAGGACCGCAAGCACCTGAGCGCGATAGTGAGCTTCCATTCCATCTGTTTTCATATTTCCGCTTTATTCTTTTTATTACCTAGTCGAAACTACAAGATATCCGACATTTCATGATTGACCCTGTTTACAGGTCGCTTTGGAGGTAAGTGACTGTGGTCAGTAGTCAAAACTTTCTTTTAAAGTTCAACCCCTATGCTACGTCTACGCTGTCTTATATTTTATCATATAAGTCGAGCGCCCTTAAGTTCTTCAGTACAGATAGTTCTGTACTACGGGTTTCTTCCTCAGAAGACTCATCGCAGGAATCGAAAATTCTTGTCGTCGTTGTCGCTAGCGTCTGATTCACGCGAGGCTTCGAGTTCGTGGCTCAACGCTTGCATAGAAGGTAATGGCTGCAGAAGGTCTTCGTATGACTCCTCATGCAGCTTTGGGACGTTGGTACCGGATTGGACCAACTCCTCCTCAAAGAAACGAACGTCTCGGCTGATGGCCAGCTTGTTAGTAGACAAATGAACCTTGTGATTCCTGGAATACTCGATGAACGTAATTTCCTTCGACTTGTCGTTTGCATCGATTTTCCTTTGGTGCATGGACAAGTGCTTTGCACCCAAATACCTTTAGATGAGACACGTTCAGCTTGCGTCCTCACCAAAGCTCCACAGCACGCGACGGCAGGTGGGTCTGAAGATACACTGTAGCTTCAATCCAGGATTTTGTAAGTATTCCGGTGTCTACACCCTGAAAAATCACTCTGCTTTGAATCAACAAAATATTTTGTTGGTACTCAATGCAAGCATTCTGTTTGTTTCAATTCATGCAAAGTCCGATTCATGCTTTCCAAGACGCCGTTCGGCAGGCGGAATGATTTAAAAACAATAAAACACTATTCTCATTTTTATAAAGCATGAAGTTTTATTTCAATCAAATGGTTTTAGTGTATTAGTTCTTCGATGTTTATTATTTCAACAAATGTGTTTAGTTGGTTTAACAAAACATTTTGTTCTGAGCAATAAAACACGATGTTCAGTTCTATAATACATAAAGTTTTATTTCAACTCAAAGTTTTTGTTGAATTAGTTCATCAGTTTTATTGGTCCATATTTAAACCAACATTTTAGTTGGATTGATTCCGTTTTTAAATTGGTATAACTGCGTATTTTTTTGCGTGTAGGTATGATGTAAAGATTTAAAATTTAAAAATTCCGTTTGCTCCATTTCTGTCACAACGAATGGCACCCTACGACAGAATGCTACTTATGAAGGTTTCCCAATCATGTGGAATCTTGATACTTCTATTGCTTTTTTTCTAGGCCTTCTCAATTGCTGCGTGGACGCTGTCGACTTCCATATGGGAGTGTCCACTGTGCATAAATTGATGCAAAATTGACAGCGTTGTTCCTCGTGCTTTCATCATCTCAATAACATATGAAAACAAAAATACAATGTATTTGTTGTTGTTCTGGCCTGTACATCGATCGCTATAGTAAACAATACTTTCGACAGACTCAGGGAGTTTGTTAAGATCTTTAGCAAACAAGACCCGATCTCTTGGGATCCTCGTTTTGCCTTGCTCTCGTCCCATAAATAGCAGTACGCTGTATTATCGCCAAGGTAGCTACTGAAAACGGTGAAATCGTATGTATATAACTGCCTGGAATAAAAGGATTGGCAACATGTTAGGTTAGGTTGTGAAGCTGTTTCTGTAAGTCGAAGGAGGCGACCCTGAAGGTTGGGTCTGTTTTAGATGATATGATATCCTTCTTCTTCTCGTCGTATACTCGTTGAGCCGCACTTTGATGTGTGTCAAGAAGACTTTGTAGTTCATCTCTCTTCGTCGAAACTTCTGTCTTTATTTGGACCTGCAGACGATCCACATTGGCCGCATGTTTCCATTTTTAGTTTTCGAAAGCTGAGGTTCATCGTGTTGAACAGAATCCGGTAACTATTATAGTGTACCGGTATTAAGTTGTCAGCTGCACATTTATCCTGGTATAATTCATACATCCGTCGGATATTTAAGTCGCTGGAGAGATACAATTTCAAAGACTTTTATCTAGTATAGTGGCTAGAATATGCGGGAAAAGAGAAAATATAGCTTCCAAACATATTCCAGTCGTTCTTGACTTATTGCGGAACTACTGTTCTCTTTGCGATAATCGTCGCTGGCAATTCCCAATCCAGTTACGGTTTTGGCAGCCAATAACCGCAGTTTTCTACTCCCGATATCGAACGTCGCCTGGAACATCGTCTTGCATACTTTGAACTTCCCTTTAATTGCAGGTAAAGTATATGTTCGACTGAATGTACGTCTTGAGTTTATTATCTATTATAAAAAAAAAGTTTTGAATATTCGTCAGACTGAATGAACCATGTTTAATTTTATATAAAAGCGCACAGGCAAACAGTAGTATCAAATTACAAACCATCCAATTATTGTTTCAGCAAAATTTTCAAAAATATTGTTGAAACAGAAAGTTTAAAATTTTGTGTAATCGTCCAACTTGAAAAAAACAAAGAGAATAGATTTAAAACAAACGGTTGATAATTATAAAAACTAGAAAAATAGTCAGAGAGATAACATTTAACCGGCAAATCTGCTTTTGTAAACAATGGTTAACAATTGCCACAGGTAAAGGAATGCTCCTTCTACCAGTTGGCATAGTTGATTTACAGAAATAAGTTTTTAATTCCGAGAAACCACCGGTTCAACTCGTTGTTTACAAAATCAGTTTCACCTTATTGATCAGTTGACGTTGATGTAAGGTTATTAGATTTTCTAAATTTTCACTCTACAACACGCATTCATACACTACCCTCCCCCCTCCTACACGCACAAACCTACCTTCGGACGGGCTGTTTTTGAGACGTTGATATGGTTTGCCAGGAATTGATTTTGACTGTTCGAATTCAACCGTAAAAGGTTCCGAAGAAACTGTTTTCGGATTCGTTCAGGGTACTTTTGATGGCAGGCCATTCTACAACTACACGGTGGCTTCACTTTCCGAGCTGGTACAACAGTTTCGTTTTTCCGGACGTAGGATTTCCCCTTTTCTCTGCGTATTTTATTCACAAACCTTATGTTTTTCTTTTGTTTTGCTCTACGAACATCTTCCTTTTCCAACTCGGCAATGCAGTCAGTCTGCGAATAATTGATAATGTTTTGCGATGGTGCAGTTACTGAAAAAAATGTTGGAATCAGCCATGTCCAAACACTACACTGCACGCCGAGCTACTTTGCACCACGCTAGCGCGTGCATTATATTCGCCACTTTGACTCCGTGCTTCCAGACTAACACCCAACACGATGGGTACAACACCAATGTCAGTGCTCGTGGTTTGGCTTCGGACACCGTGGCTGATGCTTCGGCAAACATTACAGCCGAGTGTTTCCGATTGTGTCCGATTGCAGAATACACGCGTGGTTTATTTATTTTCTTTCTAACCGAGTCGTGCTTGTTAAATTCATTCAACTTATGCGCCCGTCACCCAACAGCCAAGAAAACAAACCAATAAGCCAATTGTCAAGTTTTTAGAATCATCCGACGAGCATTGCTCTATCCGTGGCAACCAGTGTCATAGTGGGTTTCCAAAAATCAAACACGGTGTCGATGTGAACGATGTGAATGATGCAGAGGTTGAGGGCGATTACAGTTTCTTGAATGAATTGCCGATTTACGAGTACTTCGAACACTTTAATGAGCTAGCTTCCGAAGCCGATAGCTTTTCAAGTAGTATGAGGATAACGATGATAAGAATGTTATGTTTGTTGGTATAAATAGTGTGTCGTTATGTATACATAATTCCAACCAGCCTTGGTAAAAGCACCAGACCGTTCTGCACGAGAGCCGAACTTGACTGCAAACACAACACCAACTGGCTGTAATCCACCACTTTAGTGTCGTGCTTATAGATGAGCCCGCAACGCAAAGGACACGACACGAGTGTACAGGCTCGTGTATTGCTTTTGACACCGTGTTTGATTTTTGGAAAAATACACGAGCCGAGTGACTACGATCACAAGACAGCTCTCAACATACACCCACTATGACACTAGTTGCCACGGATAGAGCAATGCTCGTCGGATGATTCTAAAAATTTGATAATTGGCTTATTGGTTTTCTTGGCTGTTGGGGACAGGCGCATAAGTTGAATGAATTTAACAAGCACGACTCGGTTAGAAAGAAAATAAATAAACCACGCGTGTATTCTGCAATCGAATACAATCGGAAACACTCGGCTGTGGTGTTTGCCGAAGCATCAGCCACGGTGTCCGAAGCCAAACCACGAGCACTGACATTGGTGTTGTACCCATCGTGTTGGGTGTTAGTCTGGAAGCACGGAGTCAAAGTGGCGAATATAATGCACGCGCTAGCGTGGTGCAAAGTAGCTCGGCGTGCAGTGTAGTGTTTGGACATGGCTGTTCACATCATCATCATAAGAACGATCTTTGATAGTATCAACCGTTGTTTCCCTCGTCACAGTGTTGGACAGAACTGCAGCAAAGCTCTTCTCTGTAGTCTTTTTTGAGCGCAGATCTAAGGCATCATGCATTTTGATTTCGTCCTCATGAGCCTTGTACGCAACTCCAACTTTGTTGGATAAATCAAGTGAAACATCGTACCCAGCACGATCAATGAATGGTGTTGAAGTGACTGCTCTGCTGGACGAAGGAAACTCTAGCGTCAAGTCCAAGGGATGGGCATATTGCAAAGCATTCTGCCTAATTTGCTCTGTTCCTATACCCCACTGTGAAGGAAATTCATCTAAAATCGTTAAAAAAGGTATTGCTTAGATCTCAGCATAATCAACAATACACCTTTTTTTACTAAATCACTTACTCACGCAAAGAAATCACTCTGCTTTGATTCAACAAAATATTTTGTTGGTATTCAAACCAATGTTTCTATTTGCTTCAATTCATAAAAAAGTTCCAAATCAATTCAAAATTTCATTCAAATTAAACCGACAAAATTATTTAAAGTAACCACCGCTGTGTGATTCAGAACAATCAACTTTATTTTTCAACTCAAATGATTGATTAATTGCTCCAACAAAGTATTTTGTCATCCTAAGAAATCACTCTGCTTTGATTCAACAAAATATTTTGTTAGTATTAAATGCAAGCTTTCTGTTTGTTTCAATTCATAACAAAGTTCCAAATCAATTCAAAATTCCATTCAAATCAAACCAACTTTTTTTAAAGTAATCACTGCTGTGTGATATTAATTTAAATAAAATTTGATTTATAACAACCACATTTATCGTTTTACGCAAATGTTTAATTTATTGTTTTAACAAAATATTTTTTCACGCTAAGAAATCACTCTGTTTTGAATCAACAAAATGATTTGTTGCTTTTCAATACAAGGTTTCTATTTGCTTCAATTAATGAAAAAGTTCCTATTCAATTCAAAATTTCATTCAAATCAATCCAATAAAATTTATTATCAAATCCATATTGTTATTGTAATAAAGTATCACAATGCTGACAAGTAGCTGCGTTTTCCTTTGCCTCCGGTAGTTTTTCTAATGTAAGTTTAAACATAATATATTATAATATGTTGATAAATATCAAGATTTTCAACGAGTTATTGTTGTTGCAGATAACTGCAGTTGATCCAACAATCAGACTCTACAATGCACAACACAGGCGATTAGACAGCATAGTCCTTATATCATCATAGTCCTTATATCATGGCCGTAGAGAAACACATGTCTAATCAGCGTCTTGTTTTGTTAACTTCGTGCCGCGGCGATTTTTACTTGACCGGAGTGACTTCATGGGTCCATAGTGGGTACGATTTCTTGCCATAATGTGAGAATAAATAAATAATTTGAACAAATAAACACGACTTTCAGTTCAATAAACCCATGAAGCATTATTTCAATTCAATGGTTTTGTTGTATTAATTCATCAATGTTTATTAATTCAACAAATGCGCTTAGTTGGTTAAAGAAAATATTTTGTTTCAAACAACAAAACCCTCAGTTGATTTCTATAAAGCATGAAGTTTTATTTCAATTAAATGGTTTTCTTGTATTAGTTCATCAATGTTTATTATTTCAACAAATGCGTTTAGTTGGTTTAAGAAAACATTTTGTTTTGAGCAACAAAACACGATGTTCAATTCTATAAAGCATGAAGTTTTATTTCAACTCAAAGGTTTTGTTGAATTAGTTCGTCAGTTTTATTGGTCCATATTTAAACCAAAATTTTAGTTGAATTGATTCGTAGTTTGAATTGGTATAACTACGTATTTTTTGCAGTGCTTTCGGTAACTGATTAACGATAATTGTTGTGAACGGGCGCGCACGTTAGCCTGTTGTTATGGTTTTTGGTCATCTTTGAAGATGAAACACTGATCTCTGTAAATGTATCATAGAGTTTAGTCACGGATAGAGATTTTTCTAACGTTCAAAATCACAAGAACTTAACAGGAACCCGATGCTATTAATCAATTTCCTCCTTACCAGGTGAAGCAATTCAACGATTTTTTTTACAATGCATTACTTTTGTTAAAGGTTGTATTAGCTAGCAAAAATACCTTTAAACGCACCGGGAACTGTTAATTTAATCAAGCTGACAGAGTAGGTTATTGTAGGCTCTTATGATCCTGAACGTTTGAATATAGTCATAGTGAAAAACAAAATCAACGCGATTAAAAATGCTCGATCTCAAGTGACGACACATTGGCAATACGTTGTTGTGGCACATCAATGCGGTATATGACAACCAGGATCAATCACATACCGCTGATATTTAAGGAGCACTCTAGTGCAGTATCAATGTTGTCTTTCTGATGAGATATAGTGGTGGCATTACTGGAAGCAGTTTGAACATCCTGATTTGATAGATCAAGAAAAGGTAATCGGATCGAATGCTCAATTTCTTTTCCTGATAATGAATAAACTATAATCAGTAATGATACATGAAATCATATTCTCTCAATTTACCCGTAGATGCAGCCATTGTTGTTTCAGGCGACCAGTTTAATTTAATCGGACTTGTGCTGGCATCTTTCACACGAACTTTCAATTTTGTCGCCGAATATTCCAATGTATTATCCGCCAAGTAACGTTTCCTCTTTGACTTCCGAAAGTAAGTGTGATCGTTGTGCTGAAATTCCTGCTTTTCGATCTGACTGGCCGTTCGGAACAGCGATGAACCACTTGCTTCTTCGTGATTCACCTGAATCGGCCAACCCTTAACCTCCGGTTTTTCAATTTGATCTGCAGCATCTACGAGGTTGATAAAAATATACATTATGGAAAACTTACCTTAAATGAATACTTTTACCGATCAACCGCTGGATGTTATCGTTCCGGAACATCTTCAAAGGACAAGTCAAATATATTTTCACTGTTTTTCACTTTTTTCCGTAGAATACTTGATTAGCGAAAAACAGGAAAGTACAAAATGCAGGTCCAATGTACACCTGTCAAAAATTTTTGATTGACATGTTACATTGGACCTAGAACAGGACCTGCCAGCTCAGGAGAGAATGACCTCTTATAAATTTATGATTGCTATGATACGGGGATCGCTCCAGTGTTGCCAGATATGTATACACAGAAATCCCATAGAAAATAAAGTAATTAAAAACATTTCTTTTGTCGTTCGAGAAATGAACCTGCATCAAACTAAACGGTAATTGATAAGGTTTTATTGAATTTCATTGATGCTTACGCTGCACGCAAATTCTGCTGTGGGGAGAAATCTTGAGCAAAGAATGTCTTCCTCAAGTGCATTCCCAATGCAGTAGCCTTCACCCACTTTCGGCGAACGATTGGATCTCTCGGGAACCGATGAAAATGGAGAACTGGATGTGACACGTCTCTGCGACCACAATTTTATCGCTTTGCATTACATTTTCGAACTGATTTAAAATAAACCACTGCAAAAGTGAACTTTTGTTCTGAGTTGTCTACAAACGAAAAACGTGAAAAAGCAGTGACTACTAGCAACACCGCCAAACCAACAACAAACTGCCTGCTTGTTAACATAACTCGACGGAGCGGTAGAGGTAGTTGTCAAAGTGACCAATAAAAAACGGTCTTTTTTGACAGGTTAATGGTACTTGTTTTTGCACTAACAGCTGGCAGGTCTATCACTAGTATTGGACTATCGTCCGACAGATGACCAATGTGACAGAGCTATTAGCTTTACAAGAGGATTGTACATTGGACGTTTTGTTATCATCGATATAATATATATATATTTTATAACTTTTTAAAAAATTTCCAAGTAAGTTAAGCAACATTGTTTTGGTATGCAAATCGGAGTAAAATAAAATTTTGTTTATTTTGTTACTTAGGACTTTATGCAATGTTTAGCTTGATACTAAGCTTTTTGGATTTCGGTGCTACGGCCCGTCCTCGTTGAGTTTTGCACTTTCCCATTCGTATAGCAGTTTCATTGCCTTCCGGATCGATCATCGCCTTGACCGCGGCAAAGAGCTCACTAGCAGCTTCGGAACGCATATAACGATCAGGAGATTTTTTTCGTGCTTTGAACCAGAATCCGCCACATTCGGTCACGCCGGTTCCGGAACCAGCGAGTCGCGGCGACGCGCACGTCAGCCGGCTCTGCCACTTACGGACAGCCGCGGGCGTGCGGCATACAAACAACCGAGCATCACGATCATTCCGGTCCTTTCACCGTGGGTGTTGCTGCTTCTTGAGTCCGACTTGCTCTTTTTGTGGCCTGCTCGCTGGTCCCGTTGATGTGCGGAGTTTCCGGTGATGGTACACAATCTGCCGATCTCGTCCCTGACGCGTGGCTGCCTCTCTCGGCTACGCCTACGGGTTTTTGCTCGCTGCTTGCGATCCAGCAATTTCACCCTGATCAGGTTTAGCGATCAAGACACCAGGTCGTTCGCGTTTCGGAGCAGTAGTCAGCCGCTTGTGAGCGACTTCGGCAATCTTCTTCTTTTTTCAACCTGCGATTCGATCTGCGAGTCATGCGATAGCGGTCATCAATGCACTTACTGACCGTTCAGGAGCTTGTTTACGTGGTTACGAATGTTTTCCGGTTGAGATCGGTTTGAGTGCGAAGTCTTGATTTGTGCGAGTTAGATGAGGTAGCCGCAGGAAAGCAACACGCTGATGCTTCATTATTGCATTATTTCACCGGATCTAATCGTACAGAATCCAGAATAAGCAAGTAGAAGTTGCAGACTGAGCGGTTCAAATTCTAGCACCCTGGTTAGCAAGCTCCCCGAACTGCCATGAAGAAGTGAGGTTAATACAATCCGGTGCAGT
>JASCZW010011808.1:0-30751 GCA_034211315.2 Aedes japonicus
ATTCTAATGTAAGTTTAACGACGCTTTCTTGCACAGAAAAGGATGTACGTTCACCAAATGACGGACTTGCACGAAAAAACTTCCTTGCCGACTTAACAGAATTAAAACTGAAATTTCGGCGTTTTGCCATTTACAGACCATAACCATTTTGCCCACAAACTGCGCACTGAAGACTTCTGTTGTGTGCTATACGTCATTGTCATCTCCAATTGAAAAATAAAGTAATTCACACAGCAATCAAGTGTGCAATCTTCATACAAAATACTTCCTTCCCCAGCGACTGGGAATTTGAGGAAGTGCTGGAATATCATAAAACAAGTTACGAAAAAAGCAAAACGCAAACAGGGCACTGGTGTATGGGATTACAAAAAAATGGCAGAACCTGCTAAAGATTCAAAGAAATTTAAACACTGAAGGAATCAAATTTCATTCAATTATTTGGTGCCTTATTTCAGAAATTGTACCAATTGAAAGAAGAAGGCGAACACAAAGCAATCAAATTACCAGTGTGGTTCAATCCCAATTGAAAAATTGAAAAACAGAAAGCAAGAAGCACACAAATTATATAAAAAGCAAAACACTAGCGCAATTTGCAAGATTATCATGACATACTGTAACAAACAACTTGACACCATGAACTCTGCACATGAAGAATATAATCGTAAAGTCCGAAACTGAAAACAAATCATGCCCAAAGAACTTGTTTAATTATGTAAAAACAAATTGAAAAGCAGCAATTCTTCCTCAAGAGATGCATTTTGAAATGTCGGTGAAAATCCTTCTACGAACTATGCAAACTTTTGCAATATTCAGAAATTATTTCCCACATTATACGAAGACCGTGGTCTCGAATTCTTTACATTCATTCCTCAATTTTCCAACAATATATCTATCAATCAATTATCTACTCACGAAATTGTCAAAGCACTAAAAAAACTTGGATGCTTCTAAGGGACCAAGACAAAACGAGTGCACCCATATTTTTGAAGAATATTACAGACTTACCCTTCCATTAGAACAGCTTTTTGATATGTCTCTCTTTTCAATTTCGTGTCCATGAAACTTTTCATTCGAACTTTCACAGGATCAGAGATGTTTTAACATAGAACATCCCAACAGCACTGACTGGAATTAAACCCAGATGCTTGTGAGTAGCATCCTTGCTTACCCCTACTCAATCGCCACCGTCATGTGTTGCATGCTATATCGTTACAATGGTGACATTCTGCTGGCCATTCAGGACGGTTTTCATCTAAATCAATCAAATCAATCCAATCAATCAAATCAATCCAAATCAATCAAATCAATCAAATCCAATCCAATCGAATCAGGTAATCCAAATCCAATCAATCAATCCAAATCAATCAAATCAATCAAATCAATCCAAATCAATCAAATCAATCCAAATCAATCAAATCCAATCCAAAAATCATAATCCAGACGGAAGTTTTCATCGTCCCATAGGAACCTTATTTAACTACTTTGGAATCGAATTTTGGATTTCGGATTGGTGTCTGATCAAACTTGATTCATTTATTATTAAATTCAATACTTTGGGAACATGAGCTATTTTTCGAGTACTTTTTCAAAAGGACGTAAGTAACAAAATGTAAACAAACGCGTTGTTCATGACATGGTATTAAAAAATCATGTTTATATCCCCCCATTTCATGAACTGTCTGATGGATTATTTCTAAAAATGTTTACTAACGCACAAAACGGTGTAAAATCTTTTGCACTTTTAGGAATAATGTTACATACGCCGCTGTGTTGAAAAGTAACTTGCGAATCATTGTTATATCATTTGAATGCCTCTTAACGACGCGCAAGTTAAGGGTTTTATACCTCAAGGTTAAACATTTAGATTTTGTTTAGTAAAAATTGATATTTTTAGCAAAGATATTTTTACACCGTTTTGTTGCAGAAAAAAATAATACGTCATTTTGATAATTTCGCGCATCTTTGTGAAATATGACAACTTGACGTAACATTTCGACAATATCAACATTATCATTCGCAGAATGACGTATCATTTGACGCAAGTAACATGCCATCAATCATACTGACTTATCAAAATGACGTATAATCTTTTCTATTGCAGACCGTTGTAAAAACGTTTTTCTAATGGAAACTTGAATTTTCCGCTCTAGTGTAGTGTGGGATAAAAATGTCTGGTTTTCAAATAGGAATAAAAACAAATTCAAAAAATTTCAATGCTGATTTTCTCATTTTCGTCCAAATGTTACTTACGCCCATTTGAAAAAGCACTCGAGATTTGCTTTTTTCATTCGCATTAAATTGGAATCATATAGATCGAGTAGTTCAGGTGTTATTTTAGGTTTCGTTCTTGTATCGCAGTCGTCTTGAACAAGGTAATGCTGCTAAACCTCTGAAAAACTTCTGGGATTCTTCCCAAGAACTTCACTGAAACTCTTCTGAAAAACTTCCCAGACAGTGTCTCTGATGAACTTCTCTGGAGTTCTACAGAAGTAATTGCCTGAAACAAGAATGGAAGAAAAGCTTTCATGAACATCCCTGAAATTCTTCTGAGGAACTTCTCTAAGACCCACTCTGATGAACTTCTCTGAGGTTCTGCTCTGAAGAACTTCTCTGGAAATTTGTTGCGGTTTCCGGTAGCTGGTTGAGTGAAAGCTTCTTAACTTTTTCTTCTTCTCTACTTCTTTCACTTTTCTCTAAACTCTTTTCTTTTACTTCGCATGCTTCTTATCCTGTCACTCGTTCTGATTATGGTACTCACGACGCTGCCTTTGGTGAACCCCACGCATCAGCTACACGCCAAACGGACCCTCCATTGCGTGGTTCTGTTTTGCATTACTCCGAGCTGCTGCTGTGATATGCACCGAAACAATGCTCGTTTCCACGGCGTGGTGAAGTTGAACGCTGATCGTTTCCTCTTGATCACGGTGCAACAACACCGAAGCTTTATTGTTTGAAGTGGTCACCTGTTTGCGGATCCAATCTACTTGCGAACTGAAATTGGCCAAACAAAAAAGGCCTTCCAATGAAATGCCTCTTCTGTTGATTAGATTTCGTCACTCTGAGCGGTGGTTCGACTGCCTGTGAGGGCCGCTCGGTATAATTCTCATTGCGATCGAACCGTCCTGGTACTTCTACGGGTTCTCACCTTTGCTTTTGCGACAACGCGTGCTGACGTGGGCACTTTTGCCTGTTCGAGGCCATTGTGAAGTGGACAATTCAATCACTCGCCACCAGCATGATGATAGGACGATGAAAACCACAAGAGATACGTGCCATTTATACCGGTTGAGCCCTCGCAATCCCACGCGGACCAGCGTCCCTTGTTCCAAAATGGCGTTTTCACTACATTTTTTCACCACCGCACCGGTTATTAGATTTTTCTTTTCGCGTTTCAACGACGTGCGCGCTTACCGAACGAGTTACGGGTTTGCACTGTTCTCATCGTCGACAGTGAAACGTTCCCTTGCCTCTCCGTCAACAACTTGCAACTGTATTGGTGCGACCCGAGCGATCAAACTTTGGAAATGCAAGACTGACAGACGTTTTTCTCTTGCTTCGTTTCTAGGGTAGTGTGATAGCATGTGTTTCTTCAAACTGGTCTGGTTTTTTTTTACCAAAAGTAAGTCGCTTGCTTCGATTTCTAGCTCTTCAACTCTCGACCAACTGTTGAGGATCGTTATGTTATTACATTGCTGTACGAGGAAAGAGTGCGCATGATTATGACTGAGCTAGCTTACGGACGGTACGAAGAATAATTCTGCAGGGGTTTTCAATGTGAAACCCGCGGACCATTTAATATCTGACAACTTTCAGGTATTTAAAATGCGTGTTTGTCGCTAAACTTTCCTAAGAAGGTAGGAATATTCTACCTCAAAAGAAACTGTATTATTCTACCTTTGAAAAACTTCCCGCAGGCCTTCTGAAGAACTTCCTGAGTTTCTTCCAAATAACTTCAAGAAGTTACTCTGAATTTTTTTTCGACGTTCTCAAAAAAGTTTCCGACATTTTAAAAAAGTGGCTCCGAAGAATGTCTTAGAAGTTTTCTGAAAAACTTCGGTAAAGTTCTTCACAGAAGTTTCCTGAAGTTCTTCGAATAGCGTAACATAGTTACATATTCCTAGAAAATGTGAGCTGTTTAGTGGAAAACCTCTAACTAGAAATGAGAAGAAAAATAAATGTTTTCCATTTAATTCCCACTACCTTGACAAATACGCGTAATTCGTCTACTATGTGCAGACTTCTTCAGTGTGTTGTACTAGTACACGACACTGAAGGAGTCTACACATTGATGAGACGATTTACGCGTATCTGTCAAGATAAGCAATAAAAGTAATTGGAATTAAATGGAAAATACTAATTTTCTTCTCGTTTCTAGTTATAGCGATACAATTCTAAATTGTACTGTTCCCTTATAAAAGCCTTCTGAACACCTATTTAATTATCAAATTAGTCTTGCTATACTTTGAATGATTCTTTACTTATGACTGGTATCGGCTCCGTAAAGTTTTACACACGCCTGAGCCTAAAAATAAACGAGCTGACTAAAAAATACTTATAACTGGTAGTGTACCTGCTGGTGAGCATGAACATGAGCATGATTGATCACCCGAGGTTGGTACTCCGTTATTGCCAGATAACAGCTGATCTGGAGCTGATTACACAGAAAACCAACAGATGATCCTTGGGAATAGCAAACATCATCAATGTGTAACAACTGGCAATCCAAAACTAAGACAATACTGGCGCTGACCTCACCTGAATGCAGGAAAAGTAAGGATTGGATAGGCATATGTATGTTGACGTGATACACGCTTTAAAGGAGGCCGATAAATCCTCTGCACGTTCACGAGAAATCACTGGAATGTTGGATGAAATCGTTGGGTTTGCAGCAGGACCTGTTTCGGTAGACGGTGTGCTTAATTCAACTGACGATGAGTGGTGCAATGATAGTGAACTATGTTTCCGGTTTATTCTCTGATACAGAGATGTACATTAAAGTTATTCAAGTTTTGGAACCGATTTAAACCAACAGTAACGATGCTGTTTGGACCTTTCACAAATGTGGGTGGTTTGTTTAAATGGAATACAAGACTACATTTAAACATCGAGTTTGAGGGCCGATTTAAACCAACAGTAAGTATGCCGTTGAGGCCACAAGTTTGGGTGGTTTATTTCAGTGGAATACAAGAATACGTTAAATGGTACTGGGGCCACTGACAAGCGCAAGTGGTTTGTTTCAATGGAATAGAAACGTGCTTTTAAACCATTGTAATAACTGAAAACAATTTAAATGTTATGTGGCTTTCTCCTCTCTCATATATATATATATATATATATATCTCTCTCTCTCTCTCTTTTCTCTCTCTCAGTCTTTCTCGCACACACACCTGTACGCATTAAAAAAACCACGGACAAAAGACTATAACTGGTGGTGTGTAAAAATGGGAAAAAATATAACTTCAACGTAAATCCACTGTCTCTATTTGGATTTTATTATTATGCATAAATATTGTTTTATTATTATAAATAAATACATCACCGATGAGCAGCTGTACCCTGCATGTTCAAGCATTTTCAAATAAAATAAACAATTTTTTTGAACCTACAGCCAAATATCAAATTTTGATGTTGCTTTGCGCTTATTGGTCTTCTTCTTCTTTTTATATAAGCATTTCAAGCTTATTGCTTTCACAATCCGCTTATTGCTTGCTCTTAACTCAGTATTCTAAGTTATGTTCCAAAGTTGTGAAATGAGAACTTTCGTTGCCATGTACCATTTTTGCATTAGTATGATTGTGTGGCAAGTACAATCATACCTATACTCAGAGAGTAGAGAAATTTTCCTCAACGAAAATTCCTAGACCAGACCGGGAATCGAACCCAGTTACCACCAGCATGGTGTTGCTTTGTAGCCGCGCCTTAACCGACTGAGCTAAGGGAGGACCCATCTTGATCCACAAACTCCACTGAGCTACTCCACGCTTATTGGTATCCTCCTTGAAAATTTGTAGGCAAAACTTTCTCCAGCAAATACTCAAAAGCATTGGAAGCAGCTGAGAGCCCAAAATTGAATGCTCTACTGTAAATCCAGTGACCTTTCTTAAACTGTCTTGAAAGTCCAATCCGTTTCGAGGTTACTTTTACATACAATAAGCCCCGCAAAACCTACATTAATTTAAAAAGTGTGCTGTAGCACACGTTCAGGAATGGAATATGGAATATTTCCAAACCAGACATGCATTTAAATATATTTGAAAATCGATGTTTGCTATATATTTATAATCCGAATGATCTCACCAATGCGCGCCTCTAGCTTGTTCAATCGTAAAAATTAAAATTTCCGACATTCATTTGTGTTAAATTTCATGCACAAGCGACAAAATAACAAAACTCTGTACACTAAAGGGTGACTGCATCTGAAATTATAAGTCAGCCTCTGACGCGAGCATGCGCGTTTGCTTCGTTCGTTGCTTTTGACCAGCAAATGGCCACTTTCTTCATTGCACTGATTTTATTATAATAACAAAAACATATTTTTTCACTCCACACTCTGCCAATAATCAAACCCCCCCTGTATGAGGCAACTCTGCATCGAACTTGAAAACTGCTAATAATCAAGAGTTTACTCACCACAAAAACACTTTTGCACATAAGCACTTAAGCGGAAAAACACTTTAGCTTCATAATTTATGTCCTGGTGGCACAATACTAGCACTACCAAACAAAACTATACTGATAAGACTCTTATACCGGGTGCGGGAGCGAGTCGCACAAAAAAAAATAACAAAATACTGGTAAATACTACCGACCACCACACATTCTGGGAGGGAATCGATTACAGCCACTACGTCTTACGCAAAACACTCGGAGATTTCATGAGTTCACTGTTTGCTTAAGTTGGATTACGAATTGTTAGGTGGAGGTGGCTGGGTTCGATTCCCGGTCTGGTCTAGGAATTTTTCGTTATGTAAAATTTCTCTACTGGGCATAGGGTATGATTTTACTTGCCACACAAAAATGGTGTCTGGCATCGAAAGCTCTCAATAACTGTTGAAGTGCATTCAACACTAAGTTGAGAGCAAGATATAAACTGATTGCGAAAACAATAAGCTTGAAACGCTCAGAAAGAAGAGAGAAAGAAGTCAAAAAAAATGTAATGGCGCTGAGTCAAAGATTTCTTCTACATAGCTTTATTTTTGGAAAGAGGTGTTTATTAGAACTGTTGTAGTAAACTATTATTACATCATAGCTCACATTTTTTCAAAACCGTTTCTCGAATCGCATAGAGCTATGACATAGCTTTATTCATAACGGATAAAACATACTTTCACTTAAAAAAAACACTATTTAAAAAAACTATTTTTGAGCTTATTAGTAGAACGATTGTGAGTGGTAAACAAGGCAATTACTAGTTAATTATAACATAGATTTGAAGTATGACACATTCCCAAGGCAAAACTCGTCGGTACATCAACTCATGCACGAGTTTAGATTTCCTAAACACCATTTCTAGAACCGCATTCAACTTTCCATTGGATATACGTATGTAGCTAGTTCTTATCAAACGGATTCCCCAGTTCAATTCCTCCTGCATCCCATATCGGAGAGTCTTCCAGCTAGACGACTTTCGTCGACTTTGTTCTGAGCTCGAATCCACTTAATTCGCTATTATAGCATAATCGTGGAACCCCACCTCGCCTCACGCTCGATCCAACATCCCGGCAACCCGTAAATCTTCAGCAACTTTCGTGAGCAAGAGGATCCCTCTCGGTCTTACCCGGTAGACGCCATCAAACCCAGCCGCCACCAGAGCGTACCTTAACCTATTGGTGCTCATGCCAATCTCGACGGGTGGTATTTGAATTCTTTCGACGCCGCATACACTTATCTTCCTTTATTAGGCATTTCATGACCATAATTCAGCAAATAGGCTTCATAGATTCTGCCAAAGTGACACTCGAAAGGAACTCCACTGCTCTGGATGCCAGAGAGCAAGGCAGGAGGTAAGTGAGTAAGAAGAATGGCAAAATTTAACAGCCAGCCACGGGGAACACTCCAAGCCCTGGCCGTGTGTTGGGCTGTTGCAGCAGCTCTTAGGGAATTATGAGGCATAAATAAACAAAAAAGGCGCGTGAGCTGCTCATTTCACAGAGGTGGAGCAGCGGTGCTCCAAACAAGCAGGCTTTTCTTCCAGGCTTCTTCCCGTAGTCGATTGTATGCAAAGCATTAATAATTTTCGCCATTCTGCACTAGAGCTGGACCACAGACAGAGAGAGAGAGAGAGAGAGTGAGAGAGAGAGAGAGCCAGTCCAGCCGCACTCTGATACCTATTCTTCGAATGCCATTGGACTTGTTGTTCAGTTTTGTTCTGTCGAGATGGAAGCATCAACGAGTCCAATGGCAGCCGGGCCCCTTGTGGCGTCATGAAGCCCCACGGGAGACCTCGCGGTCCAGCTGGGCCAACAGTCGGGAGATATTTCATTTTTCGCTTTCCATCTCACTTGGCACGTTTCGCGACGTAGAGTGCTCTGGATTCCTCTGAGTTTTACATGCACATCGAATTTATTTCAATTTCCAGACCACATTTCTTCGACATGACAAGTTTGGTCTTTTGGGAGCGTTTATGCTCGTTGCATATGACACTGTGTGCGTAATTTCAGCAAGTCGTGATCAAATCTTCAACGTTTCCAAATTATCCCCCCTTTCAGCTACTGGTCTCCGAAATTCCAGTACTAAAAGCATCACAACTGAAGATTCCCAATACGTGACTCAAGACTCATCCCCTTAGATTATATTCAGTTTCACTTCGAAGTTGGGGAAGCAGCAAATACGAGATAGGTACATCACGAGTACGTTCCACGATTGCGGCAAAGACGACTATTTAATTTTGATTGATTAGGTTTGGGCGCCGAAGACAACGCGCACAGTCACAGTTCCTCGAACAACAATTTCAACCACGCAGCCACAGCAACAGCCATAATTACCACATTTGACAGTTCCCAAAAAAGAAATGCCATGTCAACAGCACTTTCGTCGTCAGGAGATTTCGTGATTAGATGAAAGACTTATTTTTTCTCGCCTCTCAGAATCGGAGAAAATTAACGATAACTACACCTAGGCGATGAAGAATTTAGAATCTCTCAAAAATTGTCCCCCAAACACTTCCCCTGTGTCATTATTTTTCTTTAATGGTGCGGAAAATTAAACAAAAAAATAAGAAGAAATTCCTCACCAGCAGAAGAATTAGGCACGAAGAAAGGTGACTTTAAGTTTAGGATTAGCGAGGAGCACCCGAAAAAAAAACAAAAATCCATAGTCACCTTAGTCCGGGTCATCACGAGTTCACCAGAGCCCCACATCCAATCAAGTGAGAAATTTGCTGACTCACGATCATCGCATTGGCCCTCGTTCCGTCGGTCAGCCGGTAGAGTGAGATTGAATCAGGTGATAAAGCGTAAACCACCATACACGAATGATCGAAAATTGCGGTGCGACGCCGAAGACGACGATGACGGTTTGGTGAAGACTGATGGTGACCCGAGCGCAGAGGGTGAAAGCCAATTCCGAGACCTTTTCAACGGCGTCTATTGTGCGTGGAGTTGGAGAAAAGATAAATTTAAACACAGCAAATTATATCAAATGACGCCACATGCACTGTGAGGGTAGTTCTATCTCGATATTGTACTTGTTCCCAGTCCTGCCATCAGTAGTGTCGGCAGGAATTATGGTTGGAAATTACTTGTTTCAAAATAGGACATGAAAGATTTGATCAGATTTTAAATTTCAAACTCAAATATCAAATGAAACACAAACTCAATAACATTTTGAAAATCTCTAAAAACTAATAAATTTAATTAAATTAAACTGTTTAAATTTTTTTTTTTTTTCGAGATGGAAAATCTGCAACCAGACACCTGAAGAACTCAGGGTGCGGGCATGTGGGTGCCAACTCACCAAAAACCCACCCGTGCCTTAAGCCCTGGACCCTCCCTGGAACCACCTTTCGGTATAACTTCGGGGAAGGGGGCTATTGTGCTGGTTAAGCACCCACCACGTCTAACTACTTAGGACTTTAGTAGTTAGGTGGTCCATGCAACCTGCCTTTGGTCGTTTCGCCATTATTGTTAAAGATCGAGGACGATCTAGGAGGCTGCTACGCATACCGCGTCCCAGATTTCCCGGTCTTGACATATCCTCTCGACCAAATTATCCGGAGTCGTGACGTGACCGCTTACGGCAATCATGCCGGATTTCGCAGACTCTCTAGCTTACTAATGTAGCTCTTGGTACTCAAGGCGGTGATCCATGCCGGCCCGCCGTACCTAAGTATGGACAGGGTGGCACTGGCCAAGAGTTTACGCTTACTCCCTTGCACCGCCGAGCTATTTGGCATCAGTGAGGCTTTCTTGCAGGCGTAATCGACGTGACTGATAAAGGACAGCTTATCGTCGATCATGACCCCAAGATTCCTCAAGAACCTCTTCTATTCTATTGTGCATTTACCTGCACTGATCGTTGCATGTTGCTTTGATTTCCGATTATTCACCACCGTTACCTCAGTCTTACGGTGGGCTGGCTCCAATTGCCTGGAACTTATCCATCTCTCCACAATACCGATGGAGTGCGAGGCCGTTAACTCGACCTCTTCGATGGATTCACCCGATTCGTCCGCGAGCCCGACTATCTTCACCCTGTTTGGGAACTCAAGCCGTAGTGTGAAATCTGAACACTGTTTTTTTGCTGTTTGCTGTTTTTTTGCACCGATATTTCAGCATGGTCAATGTCCACGCACGGGAATCCTCGTCGGTAGCTCTCACGCCTGGCAACGGCGGATGGAATGATTTGGGGTAGGTCACTGGTTCGGTTTTACGGTGGAAAAATCCTTCAACTCTAGCCTTGAAAAAGGCTGATTGTGTAGCTTCGATCGGAGGGAGAAATTGAAATCTTCACTGCGTCGCGTTGACTTTTTAAACTGATGTATTTCGAACTGTTGTTGACAATAGTTTGGTTTGTACTGGAATAACGTGACCGGTAGTGCGTGTTGCTTTTATATCCAGCCGCTATGCGATCAAAAGTGGTCGCATGGTAGTATTCTATGCCTATTGAGGCGATACTAATGGAGTGTACTGGTGCTGTGTAGGGTGTGTTACAATGGTGTAGGCATTCGACCACTGAGTGGAATGCTGTCCTATCGTGTTGTACGCAACAGTCAATATGGGGTGAACAAAGGAAATACTCAGGTTGATGCGTCAACTTTGACGCCAGCTGTAGTCCAAACCACCTCATGGAAACAATTTAAATTTCGGTAACATTATTTGCTATGTATTTTTTGGCTATGGTAAAATTTAAAATATGATAACTAAATTTTTCATAGAAATGCTGATTTTTGAAATTTGTATGTTCAAAAATGGCTTTTTTCACATATGTTATGAAATTTTCAAATTTAAAAACTTAATCAACATAAAATTTTGACCACATAAGGTCTATACATTGTTTGTAGTGTTGTAAAATTTTCAATTTTTTTTTTTGCTACTGAGTGTATGTAGCAACTAAAAGCCAAATGTTAATTTAAAAAGACATGTGTTCATTTGAGCAAGTATTTTCTGTTTTTGGTAGATACTGGTGATGGCACAGGTTATTTAGTTGGTAATGGTACGGGATTACCAACCCGGATGCAGTGGATTCCTTTTTCGGTGAAGAAGGTTTTTCACATGTCACAAAACAAAAATGTATGCATTCTTATTGAAATAGAAAATAAGTGAATATGTTTGTTCAACAAATGATAATCGACCATATGGACATTAAACTCTCTTCAATTGAAATTTAGATAACGATTTTTCTTACACGTTATGTGATATAAAATTCATAAGAATTCATAGAAATTCATAGAAATTCATACATAACAAATTGTGTCAATAGTCCCTACTTATCGGATACGTGTGGCAGGAAAATAAAAAAAATCTTATTGCGTAGGCAGATTTTTCACAGAAGGTACATATTTAACAAAACTTCAAACACTGTCGTTCGAACTAAAAGACATTGAGAGATTCTGTTCAAATGAATGCTATCATCTCTCGTCTCCGAACAATATCATCTGGCGATTCTACTGGGTCGTATTTCCATAGCCACTCAATCAATGAAAACTGAATCACACGTAGGCAGAGCTGTTATCCATTCGACTCGCGTGGTAGAATTAAGTAATCTAAAAAAAACGTTTAATCATGTTCACTCATTGAGTTCCTGCGTATGATGCCTTTACCAATACATGTATCGATGTGCTTGTTTCTAGCACGTATAACAATAAATAATTTTCACCGATTTTTACGGCACTCACCAACACTGCTGAGCACTATTCACTGAGCACCAAGCACTGAGCACTGACCACTGAGAACTGAGCACTGAGCACTGAGCAATGAGCACTCAGAACTCAGCACTGAGAACTCAGCACTGAGCACTGAGCACTGATCACTGAGAACTGAGTACTTAGCACTTAGCACAGAGCACTGAGCACTAAGCACTGAGCGTTTAGCACTACGGATGGGCAAAATGACTCACTTTAGTGAACGGCTCAGAACCGCTCCGCTCACTAAACTGAACCAGCTCATTTGAGACATTCACTCGCTCACTTTGGTTTTTGCTCTAAAATGGAAAATAAAATACAACACAGCTTTTTATGATTTAATTCAGGATTTATTTCAACAAAACTATTGTACTGGACTAAGGCTAACAATGGTTCACGAGTGATTGACAACATTACAAACATTATTTCCGATACATGTTTTGATGTTAATCTGCTCCGTCTATCTATTATCACCTGCCCAGTCTTAGAAAATATACGCTCACATGGAACTGATGTCGCAGGAATACCCAGCCGGGCCAGCATAATCTAATACAGTTTAGGATAAAGCAACTTTCTGGCTTCCCACCATACCAAAGGATCCTCTGTTCTGGACAGGTATGGTTCGGCTGAATACTTATCGATTTCCAAGCTGATGTTGGATCTTGATTTGTCTGGAGCTTGTTCATGGTTTGATCAAACTGTTCTCGAATAGATGAATTGATACTTGAAGACTAGGGATTGATTGGATGTTCTTGATCAGAGGTTTTGGTGAACGTTCGCATATCAAAGTTTTTTTCGTCTCCAAATCCCTGCTTCTTGAAACGCGGATCAAAGAAAATTGCCTGCGCGATTAATTCGTTCGACTCTCTGTTCCCGAATCTCTTGGCAAGACCTTCATCAAGCTCGTGAACTAGCTTCTTGACAATCGATGAAAGCGACCCAGCGGCATGCAGTACCATTTGTTGCTCAAAATACGTGCAAGTACTGAGCTTTTCGAAAAAGGCACAGATTTTTCTGATGAAATTTCGACTGTGACTTCGTAGAATACCTTGAGTACATTGCAGCTTTCCTCAATAATCTCCCAATCCTTATTGTCTAATATGCAGCGTTTGGAATCCAGTATTGCCAATGTTGAAACGATAGCCTCTTTGTTGACTTTCAAAGATTTCAACATGTCCCACGTGGATTTCGACCTGGTTGGACAATCTTGCGAGAGCTTATAAGGTACCATTTTAAGCTTAAGCTGTATTTGTTTCAATTTTGCAGATGCGTGACTGCTTTTCTTGAAATACTGTACGATTGCGTTGGCCTCACCAACAACTGGCTTAATTTAATTTGAAATGACATTTTATTCGACCAAATTCAGCGAGTGACAGCTGACTTCATGTTCGAGGCGTTATCTGTGACAATAGCAATAACTCGGTTTTCAATTTTGAACTTTCGAAGAACTTCGGTGACCCAAGATGCCATATTTTCATCAGTGCGCCTCGGTGAAAACTCCGAGCACTCCAACAAAAACGATTTCAAAATTGTGTTTTTTTCCGATATAATGAGCAGATTGTGATTCTTGTCCAACCATCACAGGTTAAACAAATGGCAGGAGCTTAAATCACCTCAGCTTCTAAACTTTCTTTCGACTTGCTGTAGCTAGCAGACAACAGACCATTGGGAAGCGTTTTCCTGCTCGAAAGGGTATAGGACGAATTGAGAAGATAAACAAGCTTCCTAAATTCGGAGTCCTCAACATCACCGAGAAAGGATGATACTCCTTACAGATTATTTTCAATAGCTGCTTGTCAATGAGTCTGCTTCTCTGAACTGGCAAAGGTTTGAGTATGTCAACAAACTGTTCCATTGATGATGTGCTAGCCACAGCAGTATCGGATTTTGTTTTAGATTTTTGGCTCTCACTGTTTTCATTTGTAGCAAAAGGTTTCAGTTGTATACCCCCTGACGCTTCAGCGGTTTTTGCTCCAGCAGCTGAAGACTCTTTTTCCCCTGCTGATGATTCTTCTCTGTTGAGTGGGACTCCCGGATGTTTCGCAGTCAAATGCCGCTTCATGTTTTCCGTTGACCCAGACGCCATCGAGATTGCAGCTTTGCAATACCGGCAAATTCCTTTTCCTTCAGATCTGGTAAAATGGTACCAGATTTCGCTGGTTATTCTTTTCTGGGACGCCATTTGTGTCTATATCAACATAAAAGAATTATTATCGCAGTCCAAAGAATATGTGCAGTACTCTTGTTGGAATAATGATGAATACGATTCGTACCAAGCCGTCCACGAATTTTGAATGATGTAAAGAACGATATGAATGAACGTTTAATGGAAATATAGTGAATCAACTAGAGACACTGGAATTGTCAGTGGCATTATATTTATGAGAAAAGTACAGGTCTCATCCAAATAACGCGGTGGCTGATCATTAACATGCTTAATAGTTTTTTTTTTCTTATTTGGGCGTGCAACCACAGCGTCCACTGAGTTGAAACGCTTAATAGTTTAGCTGTTAATCGTTTATCTCAAGAACTTTATTTTATATTTATCCGTTCTGACCGGTTTGCGCTTCTTTTCCCTTATGCGCTCGGTTCGCGCACTCTATAGCTGGCTCGTTCATTCACTGAACTAATTTCCCGCTCAATAACCCATTCAGTTCCCACAAGGAAGAAATGCAATGAGGTGTGTGACTGAACCCCCGCTCTTCAAAATTGAGCGGCTACACGCTCATTTGCTCTGAGGAACCGGATCACCCGCTCAGTTCATGAGCGGATTGCACTTCTCTACTGAGCACTGAACACTAAGTACTGAACCAGACGAAATAAAACAGCCTATTAATATTAACTGTAGTATTGAAAGTTTTCACCTAATAACGTTAGAGGATCTAAAATCTATTTGCATTTCTTTGAACAAAACGGCTAGAGTAGATAACGTAAATGCGAGAGTAACACAAGATTGCTTCAATGTCATCGGAAACAACCTGCTGGACCAAATTAATGAATCGCTGCAAACTGGGTAGTGCCACAAGTTTGGAAGGCATCTTTAGTTATGCCCATTCTCAAAAATCGCTGGAACAATTACAGCCGAAGAGTTTCGATCTATTAATATGTTGCACACTTAAGAAAATAAATTGGAACTTGCAGTAATAGCCCGAGCAAAGGTTTATACCAAACTGATATCAAGTTCTAATACCAGGTTATCATTTTTTTTTTACAAAAAAGTTTAGTTATCATTCAGGCTGAATAAACAGCTAAAATAACAAAATGAACAACAAAAAAATAGTCGTTGAATACCATAATCATAATTTTTTTTTTTATCACTTGGGACAATTTGATAACAAATCCTGCATTGTAAGCAAATTTAGTGAAATAGTATCAAATTAAGTCGTCAATTTTAAATAAAATATGAATGCTGATAACTGAAAAAAAAAAAATTTGATTACAAGGAAAATTTCTTGTTCAAATATCCTGGAAATATTTATCGTTTTACAATTCAACTTATAACGTTCATATAAATCAATGTGTTCAAAATGATAACATATGATAACAAAATTTGCCAATGGTGACAACTAAATTAGTTATGCGATAACAGCGGAAATCAAAACGATAACTGGGATAACAGAACTTGTTACTTATATGATATCAGCTTGTTATTTTTCTTTGCTAGGGCGGCCAGCTGTTAACGTATTGAAATAGTAATTATCTGACTGCGCCGGAACAATCGAGATATCGCGAAGGACAATCTTGTGAAACAGCGTTAAATTTAGTTTTCGCAAAATGGAAAGAAAACGTAGTGCGTGAATATACGATTGTTGCTGTTTTTTTGGATGTGAAACGCACTTTTGAAACGATTTCTCGACCATTGTTGTTATAAACAATCAAGCGCTTTGGATTTTCAGGTTCTGCATACAGATTTTTTGTGTGTAACACTTTACGGAGCCGATATTGAATATTGTTGTACAAAAAAAAATTACTTTTTGTTATTAGTATAAAAGGGATGCCAATTACTTGTGGCTAGCTCGAGGTTAATAGATCACATTATCGTTTGGAAAGGGCTAGGTAGGTAACTTATTTAAGCCATTATTTGCTGATTTTGGTTCAGACATCTACCAAATCCTCGATCCCTATAGTCCCTTTCAGGAACTAAGCAGAGGTTTTGCATACTGATGGTTCGAAAGCCATTTGTCTGACAGAACTCAACGGACGGCTTTTAATGATTCTGTTTCGAGCCCTGTGGAGAACAGGCTTGGCGTATCACAAGGGAGTGTATTGGGGCCCATTTTATTCATACTATATATTAATGGCATGTGACGTGTATTGCAATTTTGTGAAATTAATCTTTTTGCTAATGATACCGTGTTATTCATTGCAGCTAAAAGCTTTGAGGAGCCTTTGCACATTTAAATGCAGATTAACATTCTCTAAATAGATGGTTAAAGTACAAACAGTTGAAATTAAACATAAAGAAAACTAAATTCATGGTTATTTCGCGGAATTGAGTTATTGAAGACGTCTCTGTTAAAATTGATGATGAGACAATTGATTGCGTTTTTAAGATTAAATATCTTGGCGTGATTATTGATGATAGATTCAAATTCGACTGTCACATTGACGATGTCATCAAGAAAATAGCCAAGAAGTACGGTATTCTCTGCCGATTAAAAAATGATTTAACTATTGCTAGTAAAATACAATTGAACAAATCTATCATCTCTCCTCACATTGAATTTTGCCCTTCCATTTTGTTTTTAGCTAATCAAACACAAATATCGAGATTACAGCTTTGCAAACTAAGATAATGCGTTTGTTCTCGAGATGTAACAGGTTCCCTTCGTTTTCATTTTTGTTAGATATCCTACAAAGGTTATCGGTGAAGCAGAGAGTTGTGTATTTGACAATGGTGTTCATTTTTAAAGTAATGAACGGTTTGTTGCCTCGGTATTTGTGTAATACAACTGAAGAAGGAAGTGATATTCATAGATATTATACTAGAAACGCAGATGATGTTAGAACACCATATTTTTTGTACGAAGCTTCGATGCCTATACACATCAAACGTGCAGCAACACTAACAGATTTTAAGAGACAATGTATTTCACAAATCAAAGCTGCCAGTTGAACAGCTGTTAACTTTTTCCTCTTAACTAATTTTGTATCTTGACGATGTTATTACAACGGGTATTTTTCAATTGTTTATCGTTAAACGTTTTAAATTTGTCATGGGGCACAAACAAACTATATTTTTTGCCTCGATGATGATGATGGATTTAAAGTTTACAAAGGTTTACAAAAAAAATTGGCCTTTGATGATTGAGAAGATGCCATGAAATAGTAGTGGGCTGTCTGGCTGATTGTCGAGGAATTCCTTGTCAATTCTGTTGTGGTTGAAAGAAAAAGTTTGATTAGGGCCAGTCCAGGATTTTATCGGTTTGGAAATTTTCTCGATTTCCCTGATTGGGGATATCCTTGGTCAGCCCAAAACTAAGGTGGTGATTCCATTAGTGTTGGAACCTCATTGGCTCTGTAGCGGGCAGGATCGGATATTGGCTATTCTTTTGGTAATGTCCTTATACAAGATTATGTGATTTGAATTGTAATAGGGTTTCCTGATCGCTGGGAATACTTGCGAATATTTGTGGTTGTCATCGCTGTAAAGCAAATGAACAGTTTTGGACTGTAGATGACAACAGTTTGTTTTTAGTTTTGCAAAACGATTTGAATTTTTTTTTTTAATAAATTAGGTATTTTGCTGAAATGAAAGCGTGATGCGCAGTCAGTGTTGATTGCCTACCCCAGCAAAGTAAAATAACAAACTGATATCAAATAAGTAACAAGTTTCGATATCTCAGTTATCATTTTGAACTCACCTGTTATCGCATAAAAAAATTAGTTATCAGCATTGACACATTTTGTTATCATCTATTATCAATTTTTTAAGACGATTTTTGATGAACGTTACTGAACTCCTGCAGCATGCTGACGAATATTGAATATTACCAGCATGTGATGGCGATGAAATTGAAAACTACTGTAATTATTAGTGTATGAATTTAATATCATGTTGATAGCTTAATTTGAAATTATCTCAAGAAAGTCTGCCAGTCGAGTTATTAGTACGAGACACTGAAGAAGTCTGCACATTGTAGACGAAATACGCGTATCTGTCGAAGATAAGCAAAGGTAGTTGGAATTAAATGGAGATTACTAATTTTTCTTCTAATTTATAGTTACAAGTATTCCACTAAACAGCTCAAACCCTCTAGGATTCAAGAAATTTGTTCATCTCACAAAATTTTCTACCAAAATGAAATCGATGATAATAAAACCAGTTAATATTGTGATATCCAACGAACATTATTTTGTTATCTCTTTTGTTATTTTGGCTGTTTATTCAGTTTCAGTTTTCAGTTCATTATCACACACTGATAGTCTGATATTAGAACTTGTTATCAATTTGGTACAAACCTTTGCTCGGATAGTTCAACCAAGGCAAAGATCACATTAATTCAAAAGTTACATTTTTATGTATATTTCTGTTTGATTTTCCAATAGTCGATTTATCTGTAAAAAAATTTTATAAGTTGTTATTCATATGGAAGAGTGCACTTGATTTATGGAAACCAATTTACTTCCATTTGTGAAGAAGAGATGCAGAGACATCAAAGCAAGATATACCAATTATTAGTAGTGTGCAAAAAAAGTACGTTAAGTTACATTTTCCACTCAACTTCAATCAGTAATAAATCTACATTGGCAGAAGTTTTAAGTATAATTATGCTGTTGAATTCTTTTTTTATATATTAATCATAAGGATATTTTTCCAATTTTTATATGTTCGTTTTATTCAACAGTATACTTAAATATTATCAATAAAAATAATCTCTTACAATGTTCAATTGAATTTTGGTGAGTGTGTGCCCCTTTCTCCTTAGAAATAAATGTTTGATTGATCAAATTTAATTTAATAAAGGAAAACATAGTAGTCTTTCGTGATTTTCATACGCATCACGTTAACGTGATGTCGGTTTTCTACAGTTATGTTAAATTTGTCCTAACCCTGGCGAATAACTACCCGAATCATTTTTGTTCACACTGTAATTATCATATTATGACATGTTTATCTCTCTGTTTCAGAACATTGGACACAACTATTTAAACTTGCAATCTTCAAGCAACAAAACGAAACAAGTGACATAAATTAACAACAAATTATAGATGAAACATATTCAATGACCGACTAGTTTTGGAGCATTACAAACAAAATCTCATTCGGTATTCCCTATCAACGCCCCTGTCGCGGAGGCTGATTGCTACGCTCATAATAGGAGTGCAATCATTTTGATCTTCGATTTTTGAGCTCCATGACGGTTCATTCAGGTCTGTCTTTGGGGCAGTTTTCTGCACGATGATGTCGCCACTTACGAGACGGCGCTCGGTCCGAAGGGGAACTGTTGTGTTTAGCAGTTGGAAGGCACTTCATAAACGACGACAACGACGACGACGACGACGACGACACACGTGACTCGCAGAAGAGCCGAGCTGCATGAGCAGCAGAAATGCTATCTTGACCGAGTTCATGTGGGTATGTGATATAGTTGCAGAAGTGTCTAAATTGACTCTTTTCAGCAAGTCCATTTTCGCTCGCCTGCCGACCGTCGACCGTGCGAGCGGAGAACAACAAAGGAGCGTAGATGACCGGACTGGACGGTTATTATGGCCATCAGGGTGAGACAGAGCGATGGGACAACCTGGTCCAGACCGTCGTACTAGTCATAGTTGTCGGTCGTTGAGACGTTTAAGATAATGGAAGGAATAATAGACGAGGAATAGCGCATTGTCATTCAGACTAACAAACCTGTTGCGGAATGTGTGAATAAGGGCGGGATATGTTAAAATTGAAAGATGAATCATAAAATTTGCTTAATATGGAGTAGTGACAGCAGTGGCTTTCAGTGCAGGAACTCTCAGGATGTCACTTATTGTTTTGGAATTGCGGATGAAGGAACTTCAAAAACTATTTGCAATTAGCCTGGAAGAAAATTCATATGACGGTCAGGCGTACTCCAGCATCTTTCGCCTAAGAAATAAATGTTAATTTATTCCCCACGACAGCACACTCCACCCGGATCGACGTAATTAGAATAAATGAGTTCGATTGTTTGGTTCATTTGAATAAATTACAAGCTATCTATCTGGTGTGCGCAACCATCGATTCGTGGAAAAAAAACCCAGAACGAACCACCAGTGTCAGCAGCTAGTTTGCATCCAATTCAAATTTGTTCCGATCAAAGAAGGGCGGGGAGGGGAGCCAAATCAAGAAAGTTTCCTAACCGGAACCGGATCTCCTTTTTCCGTTTAAATCGCCATCGAAAGGTGCTGCAACGCGGGAAAAAGGTACCTATTTTACTAATTTCACGAGACATCAACCACGTTCTGGGTACGATTTTTTGTTTGTTTGTTTCGGTGCCCTTCCGGCTCTCAGTTTCCGCAGCAAATCCGGAAGATCATCAAGAGCTTCTACTTTGCTTTTCTTCTGCACGGTCATGAAAAAGGCAAGGGAAATGAACCTACGCCATCTTCAGATCATTAATTTCACGTCCGCCTTAGCTCGAATGCTCGTGGACAGGAACTGACCCAATGCCAAATGGTGGCAGGTCCAGGTCAGGTCCCCATGGGATGATTTCCATTTTTGCTCGTTTTTCACATCATCACACATTGTTTATCACGTCCCTAACTCGCTGATGGACACGGGGCGGAAATGAGCCAAGTTAGGAAAATTTCAAATCTAGCTTCATCTTGCATCCAATGGATCAAGGTGGAGGACCAGATTATGCCCCGCAGCACGACGCACCGAGTGACATTTTTCAGTGCTTTCTAAGCCAATTTTTTATTATCATCTAACGTGCTTATCTTGTCGTCGTCGGATGTGACTGGAGCTTTGAACTATACTGAAAGATAACCAGCTGCCATTCGTCTGTTTCGGTAATGTCAGTGAAAATCTTTGGATTTTGCAGGTGTCAGGCAGAACAAAAGAAAAGTCAACTCGCGACAGATGGTGGATCGTAGAAACAAATGGAGACGTGAAAGGTGGAAGTGATTTCTCTTCTTTGCTTTCGGTGAAGGTTTGGGAAATGTGGCCATCATGGTGGGAGACAAATCCGTGAAAAATGAATGTTACTAATCTGATCTAATCAAACCAAACGACGTCGTTCCGTGTTGGATGGGATTGACAGGAGAAGATGTAGCGTCTTTTGATGAACTTTACAGAAGCAACAGGGAATGTTTGTACTGAATTTTATTTCGCTACACCTCAAGCAAATATGGCGTTGTATTCAACGTTTACAAGCATTGACATAAGTTACATCCCTATTGATTAATCGAATGCGTGCTTTAAGGACTGTGCATCCGTGTGATGAGTAAGCTTATGTCCACCATTACCAGTTAGATGGAAATCTTATCTAGTGCTAGCGACAATACTTTGTTGAGACTACAGAATTCCATTTCCATGTTCGTTCGTCCAACCAATGCCGAAAAAAAAATTACCCATTTCACCTCAGGTAAGCGAGTGAGATCAAAATATGCTCTTCATATAATAATGAGAGCTCAATTGGATATCAAATTTGGTGTTATCTTTCCACATTGCATTGATAAGCTATCAAAATTAAGTCATAATGACATCAATACAAGATAAAAAAAATTTAGAAGTTATGGTTGGTTTAGGTATGTTTATAGTTTTCTTTATTTTTATTTTTTGAATTTTTTTAAATTTTACTGAATCAAATTGCGACACACACAAGTATTCGGAAAAATTTGCCCGTTCAACCAATCATCTTCACAATCTCACGGAGTAAAATAAAACATATTATGAATATTTTCCCATGTTTGTTTTATTCAATTTCAATTCCAAATCCAAATGAATGAACCCTCTTCTTTAAACTACTAATAAGGTCCTGTACAACATTTGGACCAACCTTTTTTTTTTTGCATGACAACCCATTTTTTCTTCATATCTTCCTCCGATTTGACTTTCTTAGGATGCTTCAAAGTGCCTGCTTCATAATGGCCCAGTAATTTTCAACTGGCTGCAGTTACGATGCGTTGAGATAATTCGGCACGAAATTGACCTCCTTAGCCTTGTACGACTCCAAAACCTCTGTCGAATAATGGCACGATAAATCCGGCCAGAAAATCGGTGGACTATCGTGTGACCTCAAAAGAGGGAGTAGACACTTTTGGAGGCGTTCCTCAAGGTACACCTGCGCATTGACCGTGCCAGTTGTCACGAATGGGGTGCTCCACTTCCCACACGAGCAAATTGCTTGCCAAATCATATATTTTCTGGCAAACTTTGACATCTTCTGCTTTCTAACGCCCTCAGGCATATCGAATTTATGATGATCAATGAAAAACTGGTACCCCGGAAGCTGCCAGAAGTTTGCTTTTACGTACGTCTCATCATCCATAACGAGGCAATGTGGTTTCGCCAACATCTGGGTGTAGAGCTTCCGTGCCCACCGTATTCTGCCGTTCATCACGATTGGGCGCCTTTTGGATTTTGTACGTGTGTAATTATTCACGTTTTTTTCGCATCTTGCACGAAAGTTTTGGTTAGATTCAGCTTCTTCGCCACATCTTGAATTGAACAGTTGGGATTCCTCTTGGAAACTTGAACTACCGGCTGGTGATCCTCAACATTATACGGAGATTCGTTTTAGCCACTTTTTTCTTTCCGATCGATGGTCAAACGTTCGTGGTACCAATTTCAAACACGAGACACCGAAGCATGTACCATTCTCAGCTTCCTGCCGATGGCACGATAGGAAAGATCCGGATTTTCGAGGTACGTGTGCAAAATTTCTTTGCGCCACTGCTGTTATTCCAACTCCATCTTCGCAACGATTGCACATCTGCTTTTAAAACTTACACAGTGTAAACAAATACACATTGAACTAATTTCACCAAAAATTTAAATAGAAAATACTCAACGGGTAGAAAGTTACAGCCATTTAAAAAAGGGTGCAATTTGATTCCGTACAACCTTTATGTCAGGATGCGACGAAGACGGATTTCCCACACTTTTGGGCAACTTTGTTTCACTTTTTTTGTTGTTCTTTCAACTCCATTTTCGAAACAATGCTTTGTGACAGCAAACCGTATTTCAAAACGTTGACGTTGCGTAAACGGTATTGGTGGCATCTTTATATAGACAAATAAAAATGATGTGTCTAATAAACCATGGCTAGATTTTGCTGTGCACATACCGAAGGTGAGATTTGTTCTTATTCATAGAAGGATTTTTCTCATCAAATATGGTCAAATATTATCTTCTGAAATATCTTTAAAAAGAAATTCAACAACCGATTAATGCATTTTTGCTGGCTCTTTATCCCTCTGGAATTTATATACAAAAACGAGTTCAAACTTACCCAGACTTACGTTTGCATTTGGAGAGATAATAAATTTGACCCAAGATTTGTTAAGAATCCATTTTTTTATATCTTTCATTTTTCTTCAAAATCAGGACTACCAGTTACATACAGCGTTTTGTTGGGATGTTAAGTGAATTAGAATTAAAATTTATCTATTGTTCATTATAAACTGCAACTAGTTCCTATAGCAGTACCCTTAATTTAACAGACCTTACGATGTTCGTGGTGCAAACAATGAGGTGTGTCTGTTTGTATTAGTGAAACGTATCTTTTGAATACTGTATTTTTAACGTGTTTGTGGTACAGTTGTCAAATAAGCGTGTTTTCATTATTTGGAGCGTCTTTTGTCTATAGCCGCACATAAGGTATTGCTTTGGTTTGAAGAACTTTATTATGTAAATCCTGCTAAAATTGCTTAAACATAGGTAGTGAGAGGTAGCGTTGGGAGTGAGCAAACGAAGGGAATGATTGAAACCTTTAAGCAGAGAGGTGTTTCAATTCGAGAAATTGGACGTAGACTCAACCGATCGGATAAAGTTATACAAAATTAAATATTTGAAGGATCCAGAAAAATATGCTACGACCAAACGAAAGCCGAAAAAATTGGAGCTGTCACTGAAGAATAAGCAAAACATTGTAAAATTGGCCTCAAATTCCACCATATCACTCTCTGAATCAAGTCTACTCTCAGTTTGCCAGTCTATAAAGCAACGATTCGGAAGGCTTTGCAGACCAGTCCAAGGATTATTCGGTCAAACAAATCTGACCCCGTCCACCCCACTTCGTTCAGCGAAAGAAGAAAGTTCGTTCGATCGAGCGCTCCGTTATTTTGGAAGATTTATTCGAGTGCGATCCTTCGAAACTATTAGTTTTTCCTACAAATCGATTCACTCCAGTGGATAGAGTGAAAGTTACTTTTTTTTCTAAGTAAGCAGTCTGGTTTTCCAGTGCAATTCGAAAATCAATTAGTGCTAGCTGGCGAATTATCTTCCCGCTTATTTTCGCATCATCTCTGCGTGGTGACGCTAACCAGCGATACACCACTACATCGCCAACGGTCATCCGACAGCGTTGAGCGAGTGCACCCGAAGGCGATCGCTTCAGCGCACCGCTTCCCGCTCCCCGCATAGAAGTGCGACGTTCGCGCGTCAGCAGCAGCAGCAGCAGCAGATCACTAATATTAGTTAAGTTTTTTTTTCCCTTGAGTTCCACTAGAGTTTAGCTTTAATTTGTGTGTTCTTTGTTTGTATTTGTGTGTGATTTAAATTGTTGGCTAGTAAGGCAAATCGTGCATGTGGAAGAGGTTTCTTCGACATGGACGGTTTGGCTGAAAAAGTGCCTTTGCCACCCGATGATGGGGTGGCACAAACAAATTTCCGACCGCGATCGTATCCAATTGACTCGGTCGGTCCATGGGTTGTCTACTTTCAGCCCAAAATGAAACCTTTGAACGTTTACCAAATTACTACTGATCTGACGAAGCGATTCTCAGCCGTGACAGAGATCACGAAAGTTAAATTTAATAAACTCCGTGTTGTCGTCTCTAACCTGAAGCAGGCTAATGAGATTGCTTCCTCCCAGCATTTTACACTGGAATATCGAGTTTATATTCCAGCTCGTGATGTGGAGATTGTAGGAGTGGTCACAGAGGCGAGTCTGTGCCCTGAAATTTTGGAGAAGCGGGCGGTTGGCCGATTCAAGAACCCTCTTCTCCCCCCAGTTCAGATACTGGAAGTAAAAAAATTAGTTAAAATATCGCACAGCGAGGGTAAGAAAAAAGTTACCCCCACAGACTCGTTTCGGGTAACCTTTTCTGGCTCTGCCCTTCCTCAGTTCTTAGAACTGGATAAACTTCGGCTACCTGTGCGGTTGTTTGTACCCCGGGTAATGATTTGCCAAAACTGTCAGCAGATGGGGCATACGGCCTCCCATTGCGGCAATAAGACACGCTGCTCAACTTGCGGGGAGAAACATGAGGCTGGCCCCTGTGCAGATAACACACTAAAATGTGTTTTCTGCAAGGGAACCCCTCCTCATGCTCTCTCGTCGTGCCCGGCGTATAAACAACGCGGCGAAAAATTGGAACGTTCTCTGAAACAACGTTCAAGGCAATCTTTTGCAGAAATGCTTAAGAAAGCTTCGCCACCCGATACCAATACAAATCCTTTCGCTCCTCTTTCAGATGACGAGTCTGATTCGGATTTGGTTGAGGAGGGGACATCTTTTAGTTTTCCGGGAGGTGCTCCACGGAAGCGAAGACGAATTCGAGCTGTAAAAGCAGCTGAACAGAAGCCTCAAATCAACATGCCCAATTCAAAGAGCAGAGAAAAGAAGGATAATCTGAATCCTCCTGGTTTTCGTAGTGCCAACTACACACAAGATTTCCCATCTCTCCCGGGGACATCTAAATCCCCTGATGCCCCGATTTTAAGAACAGAAGCCCCCCCCTTCATCTGGGCTGTTCTCGTTCGATGATATTGTGGAAGGTATTTTCAAGTACCTCGAAATGTCTGACCCTCTTAAAAGCATTGTTATGGCAATGCTTCCCACAGTGAAAACTTTTTTGAAAAAATTAACATTAAAGTGGCCCCTCCTTGCAGCTATCATTTCCTTCGATGGATAATTTGCCAAAAGAGGTCGGGGATTTGATCACTGTTCTGCAGTGGAATTGTCGAAGTCTTATTCCTAAATTGGAATCATTCAAATTTTTAACTTACAATATCGGTTGTGATGCATTTGCTCTTTGTGAAACATGACTTTCAGCCGAAATCGATCTTCCGATTCATGATTTCAACATTATTCGTCTTGATCGTGAGGATTCGCGTGGAGGGGGAGTACTTTTGGGGATCAAAAAGTGCTACTCCTTCTATAGAGTGAATTTTCCTCCTATTCCAGGTATTGAAGTTGTCGCATGTCAGGCTGTTATTAAAAATAAAAGCCTTTGCATTGCTTCTGTATATATTCCTCCTAGAGCCTCGCTAAACCGAAAACAACTTTCAGATATTTGTTCTGTCCTTCCTTCTCCACGGTTGGTCATGGGAGATTTTAACTCTCACGGTACAGGCTGGGGAGAACTGTACGATGACAACCGGTCTTCTTTGATATATGACCTCTGTGACAACTTCAATATGACAGTTCTCAACAATGGAGAAGTTACACGCTTGGCTGGTCCATCCTCCCTTGGTAGTAGGTTAGACCTCACACTTTGCTCGAATTCATTATCGTTGGACTGCACGTGGAATGTGATCCAGGATCCCCACGGTAGTGATCATTTGCCTATAAAAATTTCGGTTGCCACCGGGCTCACTCCACCGGAATCCATCACGTATGATCTAACTCGTAATATCGATTGAACAAGGTTCAAGACAGCAGTAGATGAAGCCTTAACAACGGTAGAAGGGCTTCCACCGCTGGAGGAATATAACTTCCTTTCCAACCTGATTTTGGAAAGCGCGCTTCAAGCTCAAACTCGACCAGTTCCAGGGACGTCATTTCGCAGGAAACCTCCTTCCCCATGGTGGGATCAGCAATGCACCGAGGTTTACCGTAAAAAGTCTGATGCGTTCAAAGTTTTTCGTAGACGTGGAACACCTGAGCACTTTGAAAGGTACACGGCTCTCGAACGAGAATTTAAGAGCCTCATCAAGGCCAAGAAACGCGGTTACTGGCGAACATTCGTGGACGGGTTATCGCGCGAAACGTCGATGAGTACCCTTTGGAATACGGCGCGAAGATTGCGTAACAGAACTACGAACAACGAGAACGAGGAGTATTCGGACCAATGGATCCTCAAGTTCGCGCGAAAAGTTTGTCCAGATTCTGTGCCAGCACAAATGTTTCCTCGCGAATTCGAAAGATGAGATTAGCCAACCCCTTTCAATGGTAGAACTCTCTCTCGCACTCCTTTCGTGTGGCAATACGGCTCCAGGAGCTGACAGGATCAAGTTCAACTTGCTCAAGAACCTCCCAGACGTCGCGAAGAGGCGCATGTTGAACTTGTTTAATCAGTGTCTGGAACTCAACATTGTACCGGATGATTGGAGACGGGTGAGAGTTATTGCCATTCAAAAACCTGGTAAACCCGCGTCCGACCACAACTCCTATCGACCCATCGCGATGTTATCTTGTATTCGAAAGTTGTTGGAGAAAATGATCCTCTTCCGTCTGGACAAATGGGTTGAGACGAATAACCTGCTTTCAGATACGCAATATGGTTTCCGTAGGGGTAGGGGAACGAACGACTGCCTCGCGTTGCTTTCCACAGATATTCAGTTAGCTTTTGCTAAAAAAGAGCAAATGGCTTCTGTATTCTTGGATATCAAGGGGGCTTTTGATTCAGTATCTGTTGAAGTTCTCTCAGATAAACTGCATGCTTGTGGTTTTTCACCATTAATGAACAATTTTTTGTACAATTTGCTGTCAGAGAAACATATGAGCTTCTCTCATGGAAACTCTACAGCTTTTCGATTTAGCTACATGGGTCTCCCCCAGGGATCATGTTTAAGCCCCCTTTTGTATAATTTTTATGTCAAAGACATTGACGGTTGTCTAGGTGACAACTGTACGTTGAGACAACTTGCAGATGACGGCGTAGTGTCTATCACGGGACCCAATGGGGTCGATCTACAAGGACCCTTGCAGGATACCTTAGACAATTTGTCTACTTGGGCTCTAGAGCTAGGTATCGAATTCTCTACGGAGAAAACTGAGTTGGTAGTTTTTTCTAAGAAGCATAACCCTGCACAACCGAAACTTCAAATTTTGGGTACACTGATAACTCATTCCATGTCATTTAAATATCTTGGGGTCTGGTTCGATTCTAAGTGGCACCTGGAGATCTCACATTGAGTACCTGAAGCGAAAATGCCAGCAAGGGTCAACTTTTTCTGCACAATTACCGGGACCTGGTGGGGAGCGCATCCGCAAGATCTTCTAACGTTGTACCGGACAACGATTTTTGTCGGTTATGGAATACGGTAGTTTTGTTTTCAGTCAGCGGCTCGGTCGCACATCATTAAACTGGAACGTATTCAGTATCGGTGTCTCCGTATCGCGTTAGGTTGCATGCACTCGACTCACACCATGAGTCTTGAAGTGCTGGCTGGCATAGTTGCCACTCTCAGATCGATTTACAGAGTTATCTCTCCGGCTCCTCACCAGATGTGAAGTTATGAACCCCCCAGGTAATCGAAAATTTTGAGAAGCTCCTTGAGTTGAATCCTCAAACCCGCTTCTGTACCATTTGTACATAACTTTACTAGGATGTCAGCCCTTCGCTTAATATTCCCAATTGTGTTTGCTTCTCCGATTTCGGAAATTCGGTTCATTTCTGATTTGTCCATGAAACAGGAGCTTCGTGAATCCCAGAGCATCATCGTCCTATGATTGCTCCGGTGATATTTGCTGCAAAGTTTGGCCTAGTTGATTCCACTAAACGTTTTTCACTGACGGGTCTTTGATAGAGGACTCCGCTGGCTTTGGTGTATACAATGAAAATTATAGCGTCGCTCGTAAACTTCAAGCACCTTGTTCTGTTTTTGTCGCGAATTGGCAGCAATTTATTTTTCTTTAGAAACTGTTGCCTCTTTTACGCACGCGGATCAATACTTCATTTTCACGGATAGTCTTAGTTCTATAGAGGCTATTCGCTCCTTGAGGCCGGTAAAGCACACCTCCTATTTTTCTTGTGAAATACGAGTCTTCTAAGTGCTTTATCTTCACGTTCTTTTATCATCACCTTTGTATGGGTCCCATCTCATTGTTCGATTCTGACAATGAGCAAGCGGATCGCTGCAAGTGGGCGCCATTGAAGGCGATATTCTATGATCGATAAATCGCCAACGAATTGTCTATATTTTTCGTCAGATATCACTCGATAGCTGGCAGGATAAATGGAGTAGAGGAGACTTGGGGCGATGGCTACATTCTATCACTCCAAGGTGTCTAAAAAATGTTGGTTCAGGAGATTGGATGTGGGTCAGACTTCATTCGTGTGATGTCCGCCTCATGTCCAATCATTATTCTTTAAACGCTCATTTGTTCCGTGTTGGGCTGGGAGACAGCAATCTCTGTGGAATGTGGACAAAGTTACCAGGACGCAGATCACGTTATTTGGTTTTGTGCTGAGCATCGTGGAGTCAGATCTGAGCTGTATGATTCCCTTCGGGCTCGAGGTAGACAACCCAATGTACCGATTCGGAGACATTTTGGCTGCGCGCGATCCTGGAGTTTATGAAACTCATTTATGTGTTTTTGACTAACTGTAGCCTTAGATTGTAGATTGATTAACTTACTTGTTTAGGTTAAATTTTTGAGGAATGGGTGCACCAGTGTGTGATGTGTGGTTGTGTGTGTGAGTGTGATTGTGTGTGTGTGAGTAGGTTATTCTTTTTTTTTTATTAAAAACGTTCAATTAAAAAATTGTATTTTTGAAGTTCTAGATATAAAAGAAAACCGACATTCGTTCCTATATGCTTTGTCCAGAATTCCTACCCCAATTTTCCCATCCTTGAAATTGTTATTTCTATTAACCTCAGAGACGACCGCGAGTAATCGGTTCTTCTATTCCCTTAACGCCGTAGTTCTAAGATAACTGATGTATTTAAACATGAAAACTCGGCTCTGTAAAGTTGATTCGATTGAGCCTGTACAAATAAATGAGATTCGTAAAAAAAAGAATTGTATCATGTCTTAGAACTTCATGATATTACAACAAAACTTAGATTTTAAGCATTCCACGAGCTCATATAATAAATAACAAACGGATGGTGTAGCCTGATTAATTGTTCCAATGATGACTTTAGAACAGCATCTGAAGTACAAATGAATAATTCTCTGCCCAAAATCGCAAATAATAACTACTTCTCCTTCTTTTTGATAGAACTTTCGTATATTCTAAAAGTTGGGTGCTTTGTTTTTATATAATCATGAGTTAATAGTTTTTCTAATTTCTCTCTAAAATATTCAACAAATTCATCGACAGGTT
>JASCZW010011809.1:0-30751 GCA_034211315.2 Aedes japonicus
AATAGTGTCGATATCGACACAGATTTTCATTGTACCTAGCTGACAAACGTAAATTAATGGCTTTCCATGAGTCAGTGAAATCCCGCTCAATCAATCCACCACGGCCATTTCCTGAAGAAGAAGAGTTCACCTATCTAATAGAATTGAAGGCTTACATGTCATTGTTTACGTTAGCTCGCTAGGGCCCTTGCGAGAATCTCGGTCGACATTAAATTTAATAAACACCCCTTATTTATACAGTCTTCAATGCAAAATCTGGTATGTCCAATCACCGTTAATTTAGCACGACGCTGCCGGTTTGATCTTCCTTACGCCTAATAGTAAATGTTATAAGCGTGAAATATATTATATCACTGATATACGAGTGAAAATTGCGTAATACACATATAGCCAGTCTATACTGCGTTATAGCTCGTTATCTGGATGGCACATTACATTTTGCCTGACAAATTATGAAATACACAAAAATACTATAAAATATATGTTTTAGTATTATTTGTTCCAATCATATTTAATACATTACATTAGATTAAATAGCCAAGCATTTGCCAGTATTCACTACACATTTACGATTTGGTAATTATTGAATGTGTTTTACATGAGTTTTATTCAGTGCATTTTAATGTGGCTGATTTTATTTTCGTGTTAAAATCTCCGTCAATTGTTTTCCCTACGGATTAAAATTCCGAAGGCAGGCTGCTTCCACCCGTTTTTAATTTCAGGTGACATATTTGTTTTGCTTCGATTAGACATACATTGCAAAACACTTCATAGGGGAAGCAGATGATGCAAAACAATTTCGACCTGTTTTAGTATTCACTTTTTTCCACACATCGCTGGTTCGCTCATTATTTGTATCGTGTTATCTGCGATGCAAATATTCTCTACAATTTCGAGGGACATCTCACATTTTTAAATTAGACCATTAATGAAATTGCCAGCCGAAACACGAAAACCACGAAAATACTGAAGTTTCTAGAGCCGGTTGCTGACACAGCTTCGCACGTTGGATTGCATTACGACATCGATGTCATATTTGTCATCAGTAATAAAGATAGGTTTCTGAAGGGCTAATAAACTTACTGAGCGATGCAAATACGGCAGCTCTTATCGGCGCGCTCAAATTACCAGAGGGCGCGGGCGAGCGGTGGGTTTGTCACAGGATGCGGCGCTATAAATGTCGAGTCGGCGGCGGCGCACATATCTCACACACAGCGCACACGTTACTGACTACTGCTGTAAAGCGTCACTCTGGATTCAAGTACGGATCAATACAGAAGTAGGCCGCAGCAGACTGCCATAGAATGACATTAGTCACACGGATGGATGGCACAGCAGGCAGTAAGTCAAACGGAGTCACATTTGATTTGAATTCCGCTTTCGCGCGACACATAATATCTACGGGTAAGTCCGATTGACAAATGGTCATGCCTTACAACTGTTCGATGCATCCCGAAGAGCTCCAACGAGCACGCACCGGCGTGTGGCTCCATTCGCGGGGACTGTTCGATAAACGTTGATGTTGGGCTCTGCACCAGGAGAACCGTCGCAATCATTGCGTTTGACTAAGACAGCAGGTTATAATCTGTTTGCCTTCAGATCATGAAATCAGGCAGGTGGGCTCTGGTGATCATGGCTTCGGTTATTTGTTCGTCGGTCGTCCCGGAAATTGAATAAATAACGTTCATGCATTATCGGCTCACGACACAGTCATAACCATGCAAACGATTGCATAACGGTACCGTGGAAATGATGCTCATGGATTGACTTGGGTTGAATGCCTGTTTCTGTCTGATGTCATGTTCTGGATTACATTTGTATGAAGAACATGCCGTTTCAAATCTCCGGTACTAAATTACAAAAGAGACAGTGGAAAGTGCAACTAACGGGACTAAAGCGTTGACAATTAGTCAACATCGACGGATTCTAGTCGATGCTCATTTCAATCACAGTCAGTCCCTCAATTTCAGTGTTACATTCCCACTCAAACTACATCGCTCGTGAGCGTGTAACTGGCGGGTAAAGCCAATTGTTCACAGAAAAAATCGAAAGCGCTCCAAAAGAGGATCGATAAATAATAGCCTGAATAGATAAAGCCATTCACAGTTGATCATTCGTGACATGTACAAGGCGGACGTATAAAACTATCTACAGCAGACAATCATCATGTTTGTGTTGTTTATCTTTATTTTGATATACCTTTAGAGTTTCCATATCTCTGCACCTTCCTCCGAAAGTAAATTTGTCGATGTCATCAAATAGGCATTTGTTGGGCAGATGATTTCCAAGAGTCAAATGTCTTCGGTTACAGGGTTTGGAATCAGAAATATAGCTCGTTAAATCCGAGAATCATTTATAGGCTAGATCGTCAAATGATTTAAAGGGATTTTATTGAAGTTGCACATGTACCTCTCTGTTGAGGAAAGAACTTTTCCTCGGCCAAGCGGCCCAATTTATCGATTGCCTGGAATTCAGGCCCAGCAGTCAAGCAGAATATCACACACTGCTACTAAAAGTGCCATTCAACGGATTATAACCCGCACCGACAAACTACCCATGAATCAGCAGTAACTCATGAGTCAGCCTATCAGTTTGACCGTGATGGCAAAAACAGAAGGTCCCGCGCGTAGCGTTCAAGAGCGATACCGCCGCGTCGAAAATCGATTGACATCGCGCGGCAGGACGTTGATACGCCCGCCCCGACACTACAACATCTCTGGCTAATATCAATCAGAGCACGAGAGTTCGGTTCCATAAGAGTCTGTGCGCCGACAGAAGACCGAGGGAAAAAGGAAGTTACATCGCCGCGTCAGCTCTGGCCTGTAGCGGTACCACCGGCCAAAACAGCGAAAAAACCGGCCGCGCGAACATACATGTCGTATGGGAAAATCGCGTCCACCGGTTCCGACGCAGCGGTGCAGCGGCCGAATAGGATTGTCACGCCGGTGACAGACTGCGGCGAGCCGGACGACGAGCAGGTACGGCAACGATACCGCGTACACCGGTTTACCACGAAGGAAAGGAGCCTCGAGGCGAAGTTCGACACACAATCAGTCCCCGCTGCGGACGATAACCGAAGCGATAGCGACGCTCTCCAGAACGGACGCAACGGGAAAATGAGAAATGCCTGCCGAGTTGCGCGTTCATCACAAGTACCATACAAAGACGCGATACTCTGGCCGGAGTCGGTTTCCACTGAGCCGGTTATCGTTGATGAGATATTATCGACAGACCTGCCCATACCTTCGAAGGCAACCACAGAATTTAGTCAAATCTGAAGCGTGTTCTTACTCCACATATAAACACGAGACAGAGGAGGAGAAAAATGACAAATGAAATGAAGATATTCACAGGCTGTGATTGCATCGATTGCAGTAAATGCTTATCATTCATGGCAATAGTTTCACAACGCTCTCCAATTTCAGAATCACAACACTCATCTCAGGACACGACTGAAGGCTGTGTCCCCCGTACCAATAGAAGAAGAAGAAGAAGGCCAATTAATATATCGCAAATTTTCGTTGTTCAAGTGATCTGTCTGTCTGTTTGTATGCATGTTGTATGTTCCTTATAAGGTGGTTTTATGACTGTCGCTGGTTCCATGAATTTGTTCGTTGTTCACCGAAGTGTTCAACAAAGAAATTCTCTGTCAAAGACCTCTCGTCTTCCACTTCATTTGCTCATTCTGTCTTTCGTATTGCAACAGAGCTGCTGGCTGATGCTATATCGAATCGCTAGATTGCTGGGTATAATTTCTGACATACTTCCTAGTACATGTCTTCAATATCGCGACTCATAGCGTAACGACAACGAATTACGATTTGTCCCCGCGAAAATCGCCGGCGGAATTTACGTTCGATAGCAATTTCCAGCTTTACGAGTTTGTATGCCGTACTATCTAGCGTTGGTACATCGGTACGGTTTCCACTCATAAGCATCTCTCCACCAGCGTATTCAGCATCCGGCGGAATTGATCTATGGTCCACCTGCGGCATAAGAAGCCATGATTCCGTTGATTTTATGACACGGTCCTATTTATTTCCGTTTGTTTGGGCATTTATTTCAGCTGATCAGTTCTGCCCAGACTGTCTAATATCGCCGCAATTTTTGAATCGAGGATGCCCACACGAGCTATCAGCCGAGCACCCATTTGTTTGACTGACTGAAGAGCCGGCCGGCAGATGTACGTTGTCAGTAATTTTCTGCCGGATTACAGAGCCCCGCATCACAGTTCCACAGTTCTCTCCTTCGTCTTCATTGTGATCTGCAGATAAGACTCTGCATCCTTACAAATTTGTTTCGCTGCTATACTAACGTGAAAATCTTGAAGGCTGCGCCTTCGACAGATAGCCTGGTTCTTCACCATACCCTGTCCCAACTTTCAGCGGGAGTTCAGCGTACGTACCTTCGCTCAATTACTTGCAAATGAAGGCTGCCATCGGTGCTGTCGGTTATTGAAAACGATGGTGCTGGGTTGATTTCGTTATTTGCGCCAAGACCGAGCAGCTGTCCCGGTAGATTACGTTTGTTCATTGTCTGGTTTCATCAGCAGCATTCCATGTGGTGCGGACCGATTTGATTTTCCTGGAAAAGGTCAATATACCTGTTGATAGGCTTAGAAAATCCTAAAGCTATGTCCATTTGTGAATCCGGAATAATACTGACGTGCAAATGTTTGGTTTCATCAAAACAGTTGCACCACTGTACAGAAGAAAAGACAAAACAACTACTTCACTTATCTCATAGCCAGCATTTGTTTCATTTGGTTTGTTTGATGTCGCGTTCAAATTTTCCCACTTTCCTGTTTCCAGACATATTTATTCAAAATCTCGATGGACACCCGTGGAAGGTTGGGTTTATCGATGAAACTACGTTATAATTGCGTTACACTGATGATATCCTCGGTTAACGCCAATTTGGCCAAAACTCACGGAATTATACTTTAATAAAGGAGGCGTATTTTTGAGGCATTCTTCCTGTACAGCTCGATCCATCGTTCTGATTGTCACGATCACTTGGCATTTGCTCATCAGCCGCATTTGACCATGCAGTTGTATCCAGTCCAGATGAACACTTTAAAATATCGCTGCACTTTAGTCCAGGCAAATCCATTTTGGACGCAGTTTACGTCGACGAGCGGTATCCCTGTACTTCGTCAGTTTGCTGGTGCTACTCTGTTTTCCTGAGTTTGGTTATTGCTGCCGACTTCGATAAGAACGATATCTCAAGTTGCAAACGAGATTTTGAACGGTACCAGAGTGGGTGCATAGGTGGTTTGAACGCCAAAGAACTGCAGCGGTCACTTCGGTACGCAATACACAGTGATTCCTAACTGAACTTGTCAAATCCGCCTTCTTGCAAGGCCTTTTCTCTGGTTCTGCCTTTCCATTTAGCCAGACTGTACCTAGCTTTAATTCGCGAACATAAATTTTCCTGTTTTCTCACAGGCACAAACTTGTCTAGTAGAAATTTTCATGTCTCGATAAATGTTTCAACTTTCGAGATGGTACCATGATTTGGGTACACTTCATATTTGTTGTATTAATTAATGGCAACTGCCATTTTCTGCAGCAAGATTGTCATTGGCCGAAACTGATCTAATGAATTTAGTCGAATCTAATATTTTCATGCGTTAACACATTTTGGTCAGTTACTTTTATGAGTTCTGTGAAAATGACTAAAATACGTCAGCATGGTTTCAAAGCATAGGAATTCGATTCGAACGTAAATTAAATGTTTTTCCACTTTGAATATCATATCATCTTTCAAAACTATTGATGCTATTGCGTTTTTATACGTTCGTCAGTTACCTACAGGCAATTTGCGCATCCAAAATACAGTATTCGGAGAGATATTTGACGAGTATTACTTTTAATAGGCTGCTATCATAAAATTGGCGTTAGAATCGTTAAACAATATACTTTAAGAGACAATCATATATATTTAACTTAAATGCATATTGTGCACACTAGATATTTGACGACTCCAGACTCTAATATATCATTAAATTGGTGATCGAAACGTCCTTATAGCATTCAAATCCCACATCATTCATTGACGTTCTTCAGCAGAAATCACCAATAAGCCGACGAAAGCCTGCAGCAGTTAACTGATGATCATCAGTACACCAACGCCATTCTTCGACCGAAATAGTCATTACTGATATTATCTAACGTCAACAGTCTGCGCTAGTTTCGCCGGCAATGAAATCGCCGCCGGTTCATTGCTACGCGCGTCGTACTGTTCGAAGGTAGGCTACGATATCGGAAGCGCCGCCGTGTTAGTAAGCCGGCCGGCGCCGGATGGTAGGCCTGAAGAGGCCTGCCACATCGAAGCTGACCTATCATCATGACACGATATTGGCACAGGACATCGGGGATGCCGAGTGCCATCGTTTGAATCACACGGCACCATCTCCTGAAGCCAGTTATTGCACCGCTACTTGTCAAGAACATCGTTTCCGATTGCGGTAATAATCGATCATGCAGGGGTTGTATGTTAGGTCATTGCACTGAATCATTGCCTTATAACATAGTCAGGACGCTATCAGTTTAAATCATGACCGGCACATTAGAGTCTTCTTCTATAACTTTCTGTGTTCTTATGGCTTCTGAAGAGGTCACAAGTATTAACAATGGAAATGCGGAAATGCAAAGTGTAATTAAGAATCGAATACGTCAAAATTAGCAAATCTTCTATCACACAGATAAAAGAAACATTGTCCTTCTGCGTTAGCTAATGCACATGTATGGAATGTAAGACCCGACAGAAATGGGATTATAAATAAGCTGATATCACCTAAATCGCGTCTAATGCAGCTTAGGTAGAAGGGCATGTGTTACTGCAAACAATATCCTGTTTTACGCTCGCTTACATGGAATTAAACGAGGAAAATGCTTCAAAATTACGCCTTTTCTATTGAATTTGTTATAGTGTCGACGAAGACAATCTCTCAATGTTAATTGTATTCCACGTACAGCCCAGGCCGATTAATGAATTTGCTCATTTCGCCTGAAAGGGTTATTGCAAAGGGATCCAACAAAACATCATTCCAAAATGAGGAAGGAACACCAAGAATAATACGAAAAATATGGTTAGTAATTCTCAGTATTTGAATGATGTTCGATCTGCCGAGTTCATTTATAAACACTCACGAATCCTGAATTGTCCCGAGAAAAAATTAATACTATAAATAGTACGATCTACTTATTCAGCACTCCGAGGCATTGACAGTTGATGTGTCTATAATTAGAACTGCTAATATTTCCAGACATTAATTTCTCGATTATACTTGTCTATCATACATTGCCTTCAGTTGCTTATATTCAGATTTGAAAATTATACATCAAAATTCTCATTGACTTTTAAAGCGGATTGCTTGTTCTTCTCTGTCGATACATTGCCGCTTGGGGGTTGTGAGCTGTTCCTCACACAATGTTTATATTGAAATTACCATTGGCAGTTGCAAATGGCGTTATCACGGCAGCGCTTACGGACTGCCATCGAGCCGCGAAAATCGCGGCAACATCATCGGCCTCCAGAAATTTGTTAGCTATCTCATCGTCGGTCAACTTGCGAGGAAGAGTGATTGTGTGGCACGCACGAAATCCTACGATTTCATGTGACGTAAAGAAATGCATGAGGTGGTGAACTCTACGGAAATCCGTCCAATCGTAAAAAGCGTTGAACAGCTGTCAGATCGGTCGTTCATTACCGAGACGGTATATCTGATTCTCTCTCAATCGACTAGCCAAAATCATGTTTTTCGGCGGGTAGCATATTGCATGGCTGTCACGATCACAAACCTGGAATACGAGTTGGTGATTTAACGAATTCCGCAAGCCAGCCTACTGGTATTGGAGGAAGGATCTGCACTAGCTGACGAGAGATTCCATTCGGGTTTGGCTAACAGCACGCCGAATCAGCGGCGATGCCACGCTTTTATCTAGCCACGAAGCTGCGAGGAACAGTAGTCATCACGTTCTGTCTCCAGAAGACTAGGAGAGCACAGCTAAATGATATAGAGTACCGAGGGATAACCAGTGGTATGAGATTAGGAGTCAGCCAGGAAAGGAAGGAAGATACCAGAGCTGACCAACGCCTTTCATGCCTGAGGCGCTTGTTTTCACATACTTTGTTGAAGAAAGAGCCGCCACTATCAGACATGCATTTGATTTAGTTCTGGCGTTTGTTGAAGAAAATCCTCCCTGAGATTGATTGCATTAACATATCAGCAAAATACATCGGAGTTTGTGAACATTCAAATTGAGAAGAAAGGCAAAAATGTGAAATCAATGTTGAAATGCCAAAAAGAATAAAAGAAGTCAGAGGAACACATTAGCCTATCCTGAGCCATGACACGCCTGCGGGAAATACATAGTCACGAATGCTAAATTTTATAAAAGAAAACAAGACTGTTTGTGACAATTATATGAAACAGAATGGAAGATGCCGAGAAGAAAACGAGGAAAGGAATGTCCGATGTTACCTGACGGACGAACAGAAGTCGGTAAACAAAACGGAAGATCATAGAAGCTAAAAAAAACAAGTGTAATATGACGGAATTGATAAACTGAAAGAAGAATAGCTGGAAGAGAAGTGAAGAAGAGTGGCCGAAGAAGATACTAGGCCTTCTGGCCACTCTTTTCCGCTTCTCTTTTCCAGCTGTTCTTCAGTTTATCCAATTCTGTACTTGTCACGCACTGTTTTTTTTAGCTTCTGGCCTCCGTTTTGTTTACCGACTTTGTTCGTCCGTCCAGATTAACATCGAATACGTTTCAGCTTTCTCGTTTCTTCTCGGCATCTTCCAGTTTGATTTTCGCTATAATTGTCTGAAACAGTCTTGTTTTCTTTATAAAACTTAGTATCTCGTGTTGTTTGTTCCTATGTATTTCACCGTGCCACGTAGGATAGGCCTAATGTGATTCCTCTGACTTTTTTATTCTTTTTAGCATTTCAAGCTTATTGATTTCGCGATTTTTTTATTGCTTGCTCTCAATTTAGCGGTTCTAAATGCACTTCGTACAGTTATGAATTGAGAGTATCTGACCAGGTATTATTTTGTTTGAGTATGATTGTGTGACAAGTACAATCAATCCTCAGAGGATTTTTCCTCCTCGCCACAAAAGCTGGAGAACCAAATGCCGGATATCCATTACTCGAACCAAATATCACAACTGGGTGGCGGCTCTTCTTCAAATAAAAGTGGTAAGCCGCGAGTATCCGATCCTCAAACATGTAAGAAAACGTTGTCAGCCGTGCTCCCGTGTTTCGCCTACCTGCAGGTATCGTCTCTTCACTTCCTCAACTTTGACTCCTAGTCTCATACCACTGGTTATCCCGGGCGGCGTATCGATTGCTTTGTACTCTCAGATCGTCGTCTCCTGGAATTGGTGCATTGATATTCTGTTCCCTCCTGGTCTTGGCTCAGTCGCTACATTGACTACCACTGATTCCGGCGTGCCCAGGAATCGTCAGCCAAACCGAATAGGTTTTCTCCGGCTCATTCTTCCACGTCTTGGATCCACGGGTGTCAAGATTTTCCTGCCTCCAATACCAGTAGGCAGCTTGCAGAATTCGTTAGAATCACCAACTCGTTATTCAGGTTTGCGATCGAGACAGCCAACTATATAGCCTATGCCTCCGCCGAAAAACCCTACATGATTTTGAGTTAGTCCTCCGTTGATACGAACTGGACCATACCGTATCTTCGAATCTCGGTGTAGACGACTGTTGATCGATGGAAGCGGTTGTTCAGCAGCTTTTGCACGATTGACGGACTTTCTCCGTAGGTTCACCACCTCTCATGCATTTCTTTATGTCCCACATAATCGTAGGATTTCGTGCGTGCCACACACAATCACTCTTCCTCGCAAGTTGACCGACAGTGGGAATAGCTGTACCTGTCAATTCTTCGAGGCTCGCTGAATTTACGGAAGAGTGATGTTGCCACGATTTTTCGGTAGCTTTTCGATGGCAGTCCGCGCCAGAGAGTGGCCGCCATTTTTACTAACTGCTTAATGGTGAATTTCCAACATAGGACGTTATTAGAGAGGAACGGCTCAATCAGGGGTCACAGCCCTTCGAGGTACAGACAGCCGTCAGCCGCGACCAGAAGAAGAAGAACAAAGCAATCCGCATGCTTTTAAAAAGTCAATAGGGAATTTTGTTCAATGATTAAGAAATTTTCAAATCTAATGCTCGTAACTGAAGGTGCATGTGCCGATAGACCAGAAGTAATCCGAAGAATAATGTCTAAATATTAGCAGTTCTAATTATAGACCACACACGATGTTCATCAAATGCCTCAGGTGCTGAAATAAACTGCTTAAACCCGTCCTGTACCCTATTTACCAAAAAATATTGAATATTTTTTTTCTCGGAACGAAGATATCGCCAGGATTCGGGAAATTTGGTTGAATTTATAGAGATTTCAACGAATCGAACATCATTTAAATACTTGAAATTATCCGTAACCGTATTTTCCAATATTATTCTTGAGTTCCTTCCGCACCTCATTTTGGAATGATGTTTGTTAACTTTTGGATCCACTTTTGCAATGCTCTTCAAGGTATGAAATGAGCAAAGATGCTCATTAAATCAACTGCAATCAATGCATTAGGCCCTGAATAACATTGAGAGATTGTCTCCCGACTTTCTCTTTCGTTAATAGAAAAAAAATAATGAATTTTAACAAGCGCGCAAAGTTCCCTCGTTTAATTCCATAACAAAGCAAGCGCAAACAAGAGATATTGTTTGCAATATTTCATATGCCATACAACATTCATGGAAATCTTTCATACATTAGACGCGATTTAGGTGATATCCAGCTTTAATTTACATAACGAAATATCCCAGTAATTTCTCGTCAATTCTTACATTCCCTTTATGTGCATTAGCTAACACAGAAAATTTAATGTTTCTTTTTATCTGTGTATTAGAAGATTTGCTGAAATTCTTGACGTATTCGATTCTTAATTACACTTTGCATTCCGCATTTCCGTGTGTTGAAAATGCTTGAACATGTTTCAAGAAAGCCGTAGGAACGCAAAGAGAAAGTTGCTCGAAGAGAGGTCCCAATGTTACTTAGGACCTATTCCATTGTTCAGCTTGGAGTATACCCATCGGAAAGCTTTCCGTCCCGAGCTATGATTACACCTACAAACGTATTCAACTACAATATTCTTTGTCCCCCCCTAACCCCTTTTCACAATCGATTATTACGCATCAAACGATGTTCTCCGACAAGTTGCCGGTTGCAAGAACTAACTTCGGGAAATGGATTTGCCGGCAGTACAACAGCGGATTCAAACGATAAACGCCCAGGATCAGCATCCCCATTGTGTCCCTGTGCAAATATCGTGTCACTGTTCGGTAGGTCAACTTCGATGCAACGACCCTGCAGGCCACTCTCCATCCGATTACGGCACCAGCCAGCTTACTAACACGACGCTTCCCGGTGTCGATACCTACCTTGGTTTAATTACGACAGCAACGGCAGCAGCTTACTGGCTATGGGAACTGGCGAGCGACAATTTCATTGCCGGCAGGCTAGCGCAGATCTCACGATTGCATTTGAGCTTGTTGCGATAATATCAATTATTATTGTTCCAGTAAATGGCTCTGGAAATGGCAACGTTGGGTTGTTTATTATCGAAGTTGGCTTGTCTGCCGCAAACTTTCGGTCGACTTATTGGTGATTTCTGCTGGAAGGCGTGGAATGATGGCCAAGGTTTGAATACTATAGACGTTTCGATCCTGGGTTACAAATGATATATTAGGAGTTTATCTGGGTCGTCAATTTGGGTAAAGTACATCTAAGTTGATTTTCATGCATTTGAGGATTAAATATATATGATTTATTATAATCCTTAAAATTGTATTGGAACAACAAAAAACACAAACCCGAGCAGGAGACAACAACATATGAATACCTAATTTTTGTCTTGATAACCGGCCTTAGTATTAAAGAGCTCAGATCAAGAGGTAAAATACCTAAGTCAAAAATATCTCTCGAATAACTGAACTTGTTATTTTGGGATACCTGGAAATGCCTGAGACCCAGGCACACTCTGTGGCGGACAGGCAGCGCCAAAAACCTGCTTGTCAATAGTTTTGAAAAATGTCGCGAATGATTCCAAAAATTGGAGAAAACATCTGAACGTTCGGGTTTTGTATGTTGTCGGGCTATGAAATTCCTATGCTGAAAACCCATGCTAAACATCTGACGTGTTGATTTTTGAGATTCATTTTTCTAGGAACTTCATAAAGTAACTGTTAAAATATTGTTAACTACACATCACGCGTGAAGGCTGTTAGTTCGACTAAATTCATTAGATCCGAGTTTCGGTAGTGATTGAAATCTTGCTGCAGAAAATGGCAGTTGCCATTGAACTAATACAACTCTGCCGTACGGAAGTGTGCAAATCGTAGGAATGCCATCTCGAAGTTGAAAACGATTTCATAGTCGGGCGGAAAAGGGTTCTACTAGACCAAGTTTGTGCCGAGTTCGAGCTTGCAGGCAGAAGAGCAAAGGAAGAATTTATGTTCCTTTCAGAATTAAAGCTAAAATTACGAACTAACAAATGGAAAAGCCGGAGGTGCGACCAGAAAAAAAATCGCTTCTTGCCCTACCAAGAGAGCGGATTGCAGTAAAGTTCTATCCAGTTAGAATCCGGAATCACTTATTGTGTTGCAGCTGTACCGAAAGTGACCGCTGCAAGGATTCTTTTACAGCGGTTCATTCACCTATGCACCCACTTTCTGCTGCTGCTCGCAGTACCGTTCAAAAAATTCGTTTGCGAGCAGGATATCGTTCTTATCGAGTCAGCAAGCAACCAACCAGAACGTTGAAGCAAAGTTTCGTCACCAAAACTCGAGCTCGGAAATTGTACCAGCAGGCTTTGACGAAGTACCAAGGATGCCTGCTCGTCGACGATGAAAACTGCGTCAAAATGGATTTCAGACAGCTGCCTGGACAAAAATTCTACATGGCGATGGCACAAGGAGATGTTCATGCGAAGTTTAAGTTTGCTTTTATGGTCAAATATGGCAGCTGTGGCGATGCAAATACGCTGCACAGTGTTCGTGACGAATAAGACGATGGACCTGGAAGCTGTACAAGGAAGAATGCCTCAAAACCGCGTGCACCTACCATTAAAGCCCATAAAGGTTCCGTAAAGTGTTCGGCCAAATTTGGCGCGTTGCCACCACAGCCGGGATGTCATCCAGTGGTAATGCAATTATAACGGTAGATTTCATCGATAAAACATAAATCCACCCAATCTGCCTCGCAGTCATCAGTCCATCGAGAGCTTTCAGGCAATAATGATGCGGAAGCCAGGAAAAGTGGGAAGAACGACTAGGGACGCGACCGAAAATTGACAAAATGTGGAACAGATGCGCAACGGAAGTCGACTTGGAGGTGTAGCAGCGTTTGATGGGAGTGAATAAAGAAGAAAGTACGAAGAGAAATGATTTGTTTTGATATTTTCTTCCTATTACAGTGAATTACCTTTGTTTTGATGTATTAAACTTATTTGCACGTCAATCCGTTACCGAGATACAGATGATTTTATTATTCCGGATTCTAAATGGACATAGCTTTAGGAGTTTTCTAAGCCTATCCAACAGGTATATTGACCTTTTCCAGGAGAAAAGTCAAATCGGTCCCGCACCACATGGAATGCTGCTGATCGTTCTTCCAGACAATGAACAAGCATGTCGATTACCGGGACAACTGCTTTCGGTCCTAATGACTTCTTTGAAGTCAACCCGGACGCTTTTCGCTCGTTTCCGCAACATCTTCGCATACCGACCATACCGATGGCAGCTGTCTTCCTATTCGACACTAAGTAGTGAGAGCGGAAAGACGCACGCTGAACTCCACCGGAAAGTGAGAACTGATCCGGAGTTGAATGGACCTAGGGGTAAATGTGGTGAAAACCAGGCGCACTGAGCAAGGTGCGGAGATGCTCTTCGAGAGCACAGCCTTCAAGACGCACGCTGAAGAGTCTCTGGCAACAGGCGAAATAGTTGTCTTAGAGCTCTCTCACAGAAGATCAGTGATCGAGCGCAAGGATCTTGCGTACACGAGATCACAATGGAAGACGAGCTGAGGAGGGCGCCGATAGGGCACTCGTGATCTTGGAGATGCACCAATGATAATCCGGCAAAGAAAGGAGTACGGTGGCGATACGTCTGCCGACTTCTACAGCCAACAAGCTGTTGAAGTCGGGTCGAATAAAAAATGGGTGCTCGGTGTGCTCATTGATAGACGTCCCTCGATTCCAAAAAATTTGCAGCGATGCTTTTAGTGCATGGGTTTTGGTCACCAGGCGAGGAACTACAGTCAGCAGTAATAGAAGTAACCCAAATAAACCCAAATAAAATAAGTTTTCGTGATCGCTAAAATCAACGGAATCATTGTATGAAGCTGCTATGCACCACCAAGGTGGACCATAGATCAATTCCACCAGATGCTGAATGCACTGGTGAGGAGGAGGAGGAGACTTTAATGCTTATACTGTGGAGTGGGCCAGCCGATGTACCAACGCTAGATGGTGCAGCCTGCTAGAAGCTCATGCAAAGCTGGAAGTTACACTATCGAACGTAGGTTCCGCCAGCAGTTTTCGCAGGGACCGTCATGAATTCGTCATTGATGTTACCTTCTATAGTCAGTCACTGATGACAGACATGGACTAGAGAGTATGTCAGAAGTATACCCATAGTGACAATCTAGCGATTCGGTATAGCATCAGCCAGCGAAATCCTGTTGCAATACGAAAGACAAATAATTGCGAGCGGAAGTGGAAGACGAAGGTCTTTGACAGAGAACTCTTTGTTGAGGCACTTCGGTTCGACAACGAACTCTCGCATGGAATTAGCGACAGTCCATAAGGGTTTCCCGAACCTTATAAAAAAGACATACAAACATGCATACAAACAGACAGACAGACAGACAATTGCGAAAATTTGCGATATGGTGTTGGCCTTCTTCTTCTTCTTCTATTATTTTTGAGAGGGACTTTAACCCTTCGGGTCATTCGTCCCTGAGATGGTGTTGGCCGATCGGAGATTGCAAGTGAGAGAGATTGTGAAAGCTATTGCCATAGGGTGTCGCATTTGCTCACAATCGATCACAATCGCAACTGTGCGTGTAGGGATGTTTCTGAATTCTATCTTCGTTTCATTTGTCATTTTCTCCTCAGTCTTCGTGACAAAATTGTTGGAGTAGAGCTTACGCTTCAGGTTGGCCCAGAAATTCTTTATTGGACGCAGCTGGGGGACGTTGGGCGGGTTCGCCGACTTGGGTACCATATCGATATTCAGCCTCTCCATCTCCTCCAACGATCGCTTCGAGTAGTGAGCCGACTCCAGATCCGGCCAGAACATCGCGTCTTTGGCCTTATGGTACTTCTTGATGAACGACGCAACTTCCGGCAGGCATTTCGTACTATAAATTTTCCCATTCACGGCCATTCTGGAGCGAAAGAAGAGCGGCTTTGACATCCCCTTCTCGCTGATTGTCATCCACAGCAGGAACTTGGTGTGTGAAATGAACTTCACCTCGGAGCTCACTTCCTTCGTGGGGGAAGTAAAATACGAAGTGCCCTGCCAATCGTTGCCATCCAGGGTGAGATAGGTCTCGTCGTCCATCACCACCGCCACGTCGCAATTCGCCGGGAAAATCGAGTTGACCATCCTATTCAGCCGCTGCCGCTGCGTCGTTGCCTGCAGCTCCGAAACCAGTGGACGCGATTTCCGCTTCCTGACATGTATGTGCACTTTTTGGCCGGTTTTTCACTGTTTGGCCGGTTGAACCGACTTCCAGGCCAAGCTGACGCAGCGATGTAGCCACTTTTCCCTCGGTCTTCCTCTTCAGCGTCCTTTGGAGCTTCTTAGCACTCAGGGTCGTCGGCCGTCTGGAACCGGGCTTTCTTTCGATGCTCTGATTGTTGTCTATTAGTGCCAAAATGTTGTAGATGTCGGAACGGGCGTATCCAGCGTCCACAAAGTGCCGCACGATGTCCATTTTCGACGCGGCGGGTTGCCGTTCTTTGAACGCGCACACTTCTAAACGGAGTTGCTTCACTGTTTTTGCCATCACGGTTAGAGTTCGACTGATAGAGCTGTCAAATTTTGTCTGCTGACTCATGGGTTACTATGATTGATGTTGCATGGGTAGTTTTGTCAGTGCGGGTTATAATCCACGTTGATAACTTTTTAAAAGGGATAGCAATTGGTGAATATTCTGCCAACTTATGACATATTATTTCAAAACTTAATTCAATTTAATCAATAAATTAACGACCGCTTTTGGCCGAGAAAAAAAAAGTTCTTTTCCTCAACACAAGGGTGCACATGTGCAACTTCTTTGGCAAAAATCCTTAAATTAGGCAACGATGTGCCCTATAGGAATATATTCTCCGGATTTAGCTCCGAGCTACTATTTCTGATTCCAAACCCTTAGCAACTGGCTCGGTGGAAAGACATTTGACTCCAACGAGGAAATCATCTCACCAACAAATACCTATTTTGATGACCTCGACAAATTTTACTTTTCGGAAGGGATAAAAATTGGAAAATCGTTGCACAAAGTGTATAAAACTCTAAAGAGTGTATAAAACTCTAAAATAAACTCACCCGTTAGACATGATGATTGTCTGCTGTAAAATGTGACTGCTGCGTCCACTGACGTTGTGTCCATGTCACGAATGATCAACCATTGTGGGCCTTTGCTCTATTCAGGCTATTGTCATTTTATCAATCCTCTTTTGAACCTTTCATTTTTCTGTGAACAATTGGCTTTACCACCAGTTGCAATCCACACACTTCTACGAAACGACCCATAGTTTGAGTAGAATTCATGGCTACTGAAAAGTGAGGGACGATAGTTGGTGATTAGTAAACATCGACTAGAATCCGTCCAGTGTTGACTAATTGTCAACGCTTTAGTCCCGTTAGTTTACACACTTTTTCCACTTTTACTCTTTAGCAATTTGAGTAGATTCTACCGGAATTCGGGTTGTTCCGAAACAACATGTTCTTCATAAATTTTTCTCTTTAATCCAGAACACTGACAATCAGAACCCAACAAATAAGGCATTCAGAAACCCAAGTCAAACATCAACAAACATCCATGAGCATCATAATTTCCCACGAGCCTCGTTGTAGTCGATTCGTTCTGTCCGTTTGCATGGTTGTGACTTGTGTCGTGGCAAAACCGAACACCGATGTCACATGAACGTTATTTATTCAATTTCCCTCTTTACCGGGACATAAAACCGACGAAACTACTCTTTTCCCAACCACCGGTCGCAAACCCTGCCGGTTTCGCTAGTCTAGGGCGAAAGTAAAAACAGCAATTTATGCTTCTTTCCATCTTAGTCCAAACACAATGATTTGCAAACGGTTCTCCTGGTTACAGAACCCAACATCAACATTTGTCAGTTTGTCGCGACGAATGTTCCCCACGGAGGACCACACACCGGTGCCGTGCCGTTGGAGCTCTTTTGCTCGGGATGCATCGAACCGGACGGCGAAACATTGACCATTTGTCAATCGGACACACTCCGGTGGATGTGGCGTGGCACCGACTGTCACGATGATGGTACGAAAATTTGAAAAGCGGAATTCAAATCAAATGTGAATGGGAATCCGTTTGAGCTTGAACTATATGCATTGCCGTTCGTCCGTCCGTCCGTCCGTGTGACCTAATGTCATTCTATGGCAATTTTCGCTGCATTTTTCTCTGGAGGCATTGATCCGTACCCGAATCCAGAGTGACGCTTTACAGCAGTAGTCAGTAACGTGTGCGTGTGTGTGAGATAGATCTGTGCGCCGCCGCGCCACGCCGCCGACGCCGACGATTTTATAGCGCCACCGCCGCCACTATTTTCGACCGGCCCGCCGCTGCATTTTTTTGCCCGCGCCGCCGGGCAATTTGAGGCGCACCGATAAAAAATTTCACCGTATTTGCATCCCTTCAGTTAAGTTTAATAGCCCTTCAGAAACCTGCCTTTATTACTGATGACAAATTATGACATCGATGAAATGTGCAATGCAGAGGGTGTGCGTGCGAAACAGTGATCAGCTTTGCCGTTTCCTTCTAGAAACTTCAGTGTTTTCGTGTTTTTCGGTTTCGACTTTTGGCAATTTCGCGTGTGAGTCTGAATTGAAAAATAATGAAATGTCCGCCATAATTGTCGAGAATATTTCCATCGCAAGTGTACATATTGATACCACAAATAATGGTAATCGAACCAGCGATGTGTGGAAAATGGTGCACTAAAACAGGTCAAAAATTGTTTTACACATCATCTGCTTCCTGACAAAGTGTTTTGCAATGTATGTCTAATCGAAGCAAAACAAATACTCAAAACTCCGATTGTCCTGAAATTAAAAACGGTTAAGGTAGCCTACCCCTTCCGGAATTTTGTCCAAGCATTTGGTTCTCATATAATTTCAAAGGGCTGAGATTGACGGAATTTTGACACGGAAAATAAAAAATCCAGCCACATTTAAAATGCACTGGGATTAAAACTCAGCGAAAACACATTCCGATGTATGAGGCTACCAATAATTGAGAAATAAACTAAATATTGTAGTGATTACTGGCAAATAAAACACAGCTATTTGTCTATGCTTAGGTAATGTATTAAATATGATTGGGCAAAGGTAACCTATAAACTTTCATATTTTTTTTCATATTTAACGAATCGGTAAATTTTTTTAATGTTATTTCATAATTTTGTCAAAAATAAAAGAAAATGCAATGTGCCATCCAGATAACGAGCTATAACACTTGATATAGACTAGCTTCATATCAATGGTCGTAAAGGGCGATACGGTCAAAATTTGGTCAATATCAACTTCTGGTCAATATCAAAAACCTGAACACCCCTCATTTTGAAGGTGTGTGTGTGTAGAATGTTGCTCCTATTTTGATTTTGGAATTCACTCTTCAGTTGTCAAAATGCCGTCCAAGCAAGAAGAGCAGCGTATCAAAATTTTGCTCGCGCATCGCGAAAATCCGAGCTACTCGCACGCAAAGTTGGCAAAATCGCTAAAAGTTGCCAAATCAACCGTTACAAATGTAATTAAAGTGTTTGGGGAACGTTTGTCGACAGCCAGGAAGTCTGGATCGGGGGGAAATCGAAAACCGGAAGCCGCTGAGACGACAAAGAGAGTTGCCGGTAGTTTCAAGCGAAACCCTAACCTATCTCTCCGAGATGCCGCAAATAAGCTGGGTGTATCGTCTACAACCGTGCATCGATCCAAAAAACGAGTCGGACTATCGACTTACAAGAAGGTAGTGACTCCAAATCGCGATGATAAAAAAAATACGACGGCCAAAGCGCGATCCCGGAGGCTGTACACGACGATGCTGACGAAGTTTGACTGCGTGGTAATGGACGACGAACCCTACGTCAAAGCCGCCTACCCGCAGCTTCCGGGACAGGAGTTTTATACGGCAAAAGGAAGGGGAAAGGTAGCAGATATTTTCAAGCACACGAAACTGTCAAAGTTCGCAAAGAAATATCTGGTTTGGCAAGCCATCTGTACCTGTGGCTTGAAAAGCAGCATTTTCATAGCTTCCGGGACTGTCAACCAAGAAATTTACGTGAAAGAGTGTTTGAATAAACGTCTGCTGCCTTTCCTGAAGAAACACGGTTGTTCCGTACTGTTTTGGCCGGATTTGGCATCTTGCCATTACGGTTAAAAGGCCATGGAGTGGTACGCCGCCAACAACGTGCAGGTGGTTCCCAAGGACAAGAACCCTCCCAACACGCCAGAGCTCCGCCCAATTGAGAAATACTGGGCTATTGTCAAGCGGAACCTAAAGAAGACCAAAAAAACTGCTAAGGACGAGCAGCAGTTCAAGGCAAACTGGCTTTCTGCGGCGAAGAAGGTGGACAAGGTGGCTGTACAAAGTCGATGGCAGGTGTAAGCGTAAGGCCCGGCAATTCGGATTTGGAAAAGCGGAAGCCTAACAGAATATTTTTCCTGAATTTTATACTAATTGAACTTGAAAAAGAAATTTAATATGATTTTTTAAATAAACGATTTCACCGATTTACACGCGTTTTCCCTTGACCAAATTTTGACCGTATCACCCTTTACATCTAGCTTTCACTGGAAATAATGCATCTGACGGCTCATATCAAGATTCGCTATATCAAGTGATATAGTTCGTAGTCTGAACGCTCGTAGTCTAAAACAAATAGAAATTATTTCCACAACTTGATAGCATTTTATTAGGCGTGAGGAAGATCAAAAACCATCTTGAATGATCAGTGTAAATTAACAGCGATTGGACAAACCAGATTTTTGCATTGAATGGCCAAGACTGTATAAATAAGGGGTGTTTATTAAATTTAATATATCGACAAAGATTCTCCATAAGGGCCTAACTGACAAACGTAAACAATGACATGTAAGCCTTCAATTCTATTAGATAGGTGAACTCTTCTTCTTCGAAATGACCGTGGTGGATTGATTAGGCGAGTTTTCACTGACAAGAAACTCGCGGAAAAAGCCATTGTTTACGTTTGTCAGCTAGGCCCTAATGAAAAATCTGTGTCGATATATCGACACTAATATCACCGAAAGACAAAATGGACACAACATTTGTCGAATAAAACCATCGTCGGGAAAACATTGTTTTTATTTCGACATGACAAATCCCGAATCAAATAACTTGGCTAACCACTGAGTTAACCGGTAAATCAGTGCATAGTGGATACCTGATTGTCGTAATGTTAATAGTTCGGTTTATTTCACTGCTCTAATTTGAACTTTTTTTATATATTTGATTTATCTTTGGATTTTTAAGCTCCTGAATATATGATTTTTATAACAATTAGAATTTTTTTATTGTTTATTTATTATGGTTTTGATACTCTAAGTTTTTAATCTTAAAATTTTTATATGTTTGTTTATATTTTTCTCAGATTTTTAGATAGGGGAAATGACGGCTTAGGCAGTTTTTTCTTTTATTGTCAGGGTTTTGTCTAAACCGATTGACTCATAGCCAGAAGATTAACAGAGTGTAAATAGAAGAAAGTTGTGGCTGAGTTTCAAAATCTCAGAATTTTAAGATTTTTAGTATTTTGATTATTAGATTTTAAGATTTTAATACTTTAAAATTTTAGATTAACAGATTCTTAGATTTTTAGATTTTTAGATTTTCAGATGCTTAGATATTTATATTTAAAGATTTTTAGACATTTAGATCCTCAGATTTTTAGATTTTAAGATTTTTGGATTCTTAGATTTTTAGATCTTTAGATTTTTGGATTTAAAGATTTTAAGGTTCTAAGATTTTTAAATATTTGGATTTGGATTTTTAAGTTTAAGGATTTTAAGATTTGTAGATATTCTATTTAAAAAAAAATTTGGATTTTTAAATTTCAAGATTTTAAGTTTTTTGATTTTCAGATTTTTAGACTTTTAGATTTTAAGATTCAAAGATTTTTAGATTTTTGGATTTTTAGATCTTTCGATTTTTAGATTTTTTGGTTTTAAGATTTTGAGATTTTGAGATTTATATTAGACTAGCTGAACCCGGTGCGAGCCTTGCTACGCATGCAACAAAATAAATGAAAATTTAATAGAACCTGCTCATTTATGTTGTTTTTGTGAATGCATCTGGTTAAAATATTTTCGTTTACTAATGTAATTTCTGAAAAAAAACAAAGATTTATGTTTTTAATTAAACTTTTGGATCGGTAGTTTCTATAGGTCTTTCTTTCTGCGTAGAAGCATTTCATTGACAAAAAAACGTATCATCAAACGAAGCCGTATCCTGTCAGTTTGAATGTAATTTTCCCTTGCATAACCTTTGATCAACTTCTTGTGCATAATGTAGCACTGAGAGTAACTCAAGCATCCCCCATTCTTGGCTTAGCAGGGGTCCAACTTCTATCAGTACATGCTTCTTACCCTAGAAATACACATTTTGAGTTTAAGTTGCATGGCTAATTCTCATGTTTGGTTCCAATTTCTGTTTCGTTTGTTTGAGAGGTACGAGTGAGAGTCAAATTTGGTTCCATATGCTTGATTAGTTCTCGAGTTATGCACAAATGTGTGTTTCATTTGTATGAGAGCCTCCCTCTTACAGAGGGCGGAGGGGTGAAGAGTCACCTTAGAAATATTTCTTGCCTTCAAAAATCTCTACATGCCAAATTTGGTTCCATTTGATTAGTTCTCGAGATATATAGAAACTTTTGTTTCATTTATATGACACCCCCCCCCCCTCCCTCCCAGAGAGAGAGGTGGGGTCTCATACTTTCGTAGAAACAATCATTGTCTTTAAAATCCCCGCATGCCAAATTTGGTTCCATTTGCTTTATTAGATCTAGAGTTATGAAGAAATTTTAGTTTCATTTGTATGACAGCACCCCTCCTAGGAGAGGGGAGGGGTCTCAAACCACCATAGAAAAAAAAATTGTCTCCACAAAACCCCACATGCCAAATTTGGTTCCATTTGCTTGATTAGTTCTTGAGATATGCAGAAAATTCTGTTTCATTTGTATGGGAGCCTCCCTTTTTAGAGAGAGGAGGGGTCTCTGACAACCATATAAACATTTATTGCCTCCAAAAACTTCCGCATGCTTAATTTGGGTCCCTTTGCTTGATCAGTTCTCGAGTTATGCAGAAATTTGTGCTTCATTTGTATGGGAGCCCCCCTTTCCAGAGAAGGGAGGGGTCTCATACCATCATAAGAACCTTCCCCGGCCCCAAAACCTTTTCCATACAAAATTTCACTCGGTTCAGTAGTTTTCGAGCCTATTAGGTTCAGACAGACAGACAGACAGACAGAAATCCATTTTTATATATATAGATATCTAGATAGATATCTAGATTTTTAAATTTTAGGATTTTAAAATTTTGAAACATTTAGATTTCCAGATTTTTAGACTTTAAGATTTTTAGATTCCTAGATTTTTAAAAATTTAGATTTTTAGATTTTTAGGTTATAAGATTCTTAGAGTTTTAGATTTTTTAATTTTTAGATTTCTAACTGTTTCGGTTTTTAGATTATTAGGTTTTTAAATTTTTAAATATTTAGATTTTTAGATTTTTAGATATTCCGGTTTTTCAATTTTTAGATATATAGGGGAGGGTGGGGCAATTCAGACCGGAAGGGTAAACCCGACCGTCGATTTTTTTTCGAAATGGCAGCACATGGACAAATCTCAACCTTATTATCTGACACGTTGTGCGGCACCACTACTTTGACAAATATATAATTTACTTCAGTCGACCTTGAGGTGCGCCACGGTGTAGTTTACTTTTCAGTGCCTACAATAATAGGGATTGCGCACAAGAATAAACGCGGTAAAAGCTTCCAACTTTGAGCTAACAAAAAACAGGTATGTGCTATAAGAAGCATACAGACTCTGTTTAAGCAATTCCAAAAAAACTTGTATCAAATTTGTATTTGTTTTATGGTGAACACCATAATGCGTAGAAAAGGTATGTGGGGCTATTCAGACCGCCAACATGAGGGGTAATTCAGACCGCGTTGTTTCGCATATATTTTCACACATAATTAATCTTTTACCAGTAAATAATAATAGTAATGCAAAAATTGGACTTCAGGTTGCAATGGTCCGCACGACAAATTTTCATATATTTATACATAATTTATCTTACAACTAAAGTTAGGAGGATAGAGCCGATTACTCGCGGCCGTCTCGAGGTGAATTTTCAAATATTAACTATGACATTTTAATTTTTTTGATGGAATTAATGATTATTTTCTATGGAACCTGAGTTAGTTGGTTCAATTACAATAAAATTGCAATAAAATTGAGGTGGTCTGAATTGCACCACACCCCGGTCTGAATTACCCCACGTGCTTGAATTTTTTTTTTAAATATGGTTTTAGCAGATCGACGTTAAAATTCGAAATTTCTTCTAGCGATTTATTTCTTTTTGCCCAAAAGTGTTGCCAATAAAAAATTCCCCGTCGACTTGTGATGAACAAATTCTATAATGTTAAGTCTCATAAATTTGTACACACATTGTTCCACGTCAATTCACCGACCTGAATCATATAACACTATGGATATCCGGGCTTTCTATCAAAATGTAATACTTGAAGTGATCATTTAGTCTTAACATTCACCTTAAAGCTAATCAGTTAAAAGGTATAAGCATGAGGAAATATGCCCGCGCCGATCCATGCCGCCGCCAAGAACGACCGCGGCGTGGCGCCGGGTGCGCCGCCGCCGCCGTTCGAAAATACGATATACGCCGCCGCCGATTCAAAATAGATCGGCGCACAGGTCTAGTGTTAGATGCAGTCAGTAAAATGTGATTTTTTTTTCTCTTTTCGTGCATGACATGAGTGAATGTTTATTTTCTCATCCTCTTGTGAGAGTTGGATAAAATAAGTGCATCCATTTTGTGGGATATTCCGTGTGGTGTTGTTCTGTCCTTCAGGATTAATGGAAAATTGAGTGTGACAACAAAATGAGTGGTCTACAAACTACAAACAGAGCAAATTGATACGACCGATGCCAGCAGATCCATGTAAATCACCCCATTACGAGAATTGCAACACAATCGGAATTTGATCGCACTTTTCCCATTCTGTAACGCCATCACATTATCAACTCCTTTCCTATTGAGTGTAAATAATGCAATAATGTTGGAGCGAAACTTTTCTCACAGTTTCAACTTCCAAGTGCGATCGTGCTGGTATCCATCTGGTGAATGTATCCTCGTTTGCACCGACAACTGCACTTATTTATTCATTGGATTTACATAAACCGCATTATTTCGCTCCTTTGCCCGATATCCTTCGCACATCCCCGCTCAAGATGATGACGATGAGGCACGCGGTCGGTCTGGCGTGTTACGTGTGCAACCAGCACCCCAAGTGTTCGCGCATTCTCACATAAAGATGAGTGATGGTGCACCTTTTCCCCCACTTTGAAGGGATGCAAAGAAAAAAGGGGAAAAATATGGTGGGAATTGCATTGTGCAGGGTGCGAGAATAAGAAATCAGCTACAACAACAACAACAACAGCAAAACTGACACGCCAAAGACGAAGCAGCAGATGAAGAAGTAGAAGCGAAAACTAACAGGAATGACGCCCGTCAAGCAGATGGCGCTTGTCGAGTGCAACATTTGCATAATGTGTGATGCATTTCTGATGTGGAATACTTTTTCCGGCTTTGGCAACCACGATTCCACTGGCACTGAGGCTGACATGCCGGCTACGTGAATGTATATACATATTCGTGTGTGGGAGGGCTCGAAGACTGTACCACTAAGTCCTGATGAGTGCTCAAGTGCGCATTCCTGCTGTTGTAACCGTGTTGACGATGAGATGAGGTGGAAGTTTGTTTGGTTACAATGTATAAAATTAAAACGGATTTGCAAAAGCTTGAGTGAATTGCATTTTAATTAAGTGGGGAGAAAGGAGCTTCAAAACTTCGATAAATGGTATCTGGATCTGACGTTATGACTTTTCCTGAAACGATGTTGCATATTGGGTGGTAGTTGGTAGCTTATCAAAGCTTGTACAATTTGGTTGGTCGTGCGGAGTTACATTGATGGAAGGGGTTTTGGTTAAATTAATCACTTTGCTGCAATGTACCGGGTTCAAGGTTATCTGATCGTTGTTGGAATTGCGATGGAGATTTTCGATGCACACTTGTGGCTAGGCAGTGTAATTATTGAAATTAAACAACCAAGCGATGCTATCAAACTGACTGCAATCAAAAATCCGGACAGTACCAATATAGATTAGATGCAATGGGTAATATGGAGTGACTTCCTCAATATACCAACAATAGCTTGAACTGTAACTCAGAAATTTGGATATACCCCTAGTATAAGACGCACAATGCGCACTAGGGTTCCAATCAAAATCCACATTGCGAATTTCCGAAATTGATTTTATCTAATGCCAAATGAAGTGCATGAAACGTCGAGATCTTGCACAAAAAAAATGCATTTTAACAAACGCGTAAAATTTCTCCTCGTATAATTCCAAGTCACAGAAGGCATCAACAATGAAATTGTTTGCAATCTTTCATGCGCCATACTACAATGATTGCAATCTTTCATACAATAGGCTAGATTCAGGCGTTTTCTGGCTTACATTTACATAAAATATCCCATTATATTTTGCCAAATCTAGTGTCCCTCTATGTGCATTAGATAAAAAAAGCTTGTAGTATCACCAAAAATTGATTTTTCACAATGCTGTTCATACGTTCATCAGGCAACTAAATGAAGGAAAATTTAATGTAACTGGCACTTTCATGGTTTTTTTTCGGTATGAGTTTTTTTTTTCTTGAATAAGCAGGGGTTCAAACTTCTATCAAAACATGCTTCTTACCCGAAAAATTCCCGTTTTGTGTTTAGGTATCCTGGATAATTCTCATTTTTGGTATAAATTTGTGTTCCATTTGTATGGGAGCCCTCCCTTCCAGAGGGGGTGGTTTCTCAAACCACTATACAATGATTGCCTTCAAAACACCCCACATGCCAAATTTGGTTCCATTTGCTCGATTTGTGAAATTCGTGTTTTATTTGTATAAGAGAGCCCTCTTTCAGTGAGCGGAGGAGTTTCAAACCACAATAAAAAACATTTCTTGCCTTCAAAAACCTCCACATTTGGTTCCATTAACTTAATAAGTTCTCGAGTTATTCAGAAATCTGTGTTTCATCTTCCTTTCAGAGAAGGGAGGGGCTCGAGTCAACTTAGAAATATTTCTTGCCTTCTTGTTTCATTTGTATGGAAAACGCCCTCCCGCCCCTTCCAGATGGCGGAGGAGTCTCAAACTTCCATAGAAACATTTATCTCCTCCAAAAACCTCCACATGCCAAGTGGCGAACCAGCCCAGGAGGCTGAAAGCCACTTTAATAAAGATGAAAAATAAACCTCCACATGCCAAATTGGGTTCAATATGCTTGATTAGTTCTCGAGTCATGCACAAATTTGTGTTTCATTTGTATGAGAGCCCCCTCTTAAAGAGGGTGGAGGGTCGATTTACCTTAGAAACATTTCTTGCCTTCAAAAACATCTACCTGCCAAATTTGGCTCCATTTACTTGATTAGCTCTCGATTTATGTAGAAGCTTTTGTTTCATTTGTATGGGAGCACCGCCCCCCAACATAACAGAGAAAGAGGAGTGGTCTCGAACTATCGTAGTAACATTTATTGCCTTTAAAATCCCCGCATGCCAAATTTGGTTCCATTTGCTTTATTAGACCTAGAGTTATGAAGAAATTACAGTTTCATTTGTATGACAGCACCCCTTCTAGGAGAGGGGAGGGGTCTCAAACCACCATAAAAACATTTTTCTCCACCAGAAACCCCACATGCCAAATTTGGTTCCATTTGCTTGATTAGTTCTTGAGATATGCAGAAACTTCTGTTTCATTTGTACCAGAGCCTCCCTTGCTAGAGAGGGGAGGGGTCTCTGACTACCATAGAAACATTGCTTGCCTCCAAAAACTTCCGCATGCTAAATTTGGGTTCCTTTGCTTGATCAGTTCTCAAGTTATGCAGAAATTTGTGCTTCACTTGTATGGGAGCCCCTCTTTCCAGAGAAGGGAGGGGTTTCAAACCATCATAAGAACCTTTCGGTGTCCAAGACGAATCCAACAAAGCAAAAATCTTGCCGAACGGTCCTTCCGCTCGCGATTTAAATCGTGACAAAAGAAACCCCAATATAGATTTTGATAAATATTTTGTCGCGAATAAGCCTTATATCTTAAAATTGGAATGTGGTTCAATTTTATAAAATGTTTTTCGTTGAATATATAATCTGCTACTTTCGATTTGAAATTGTGTATGATCCTTTTGTCAGTGGCTATGTTTGCTTTAGTGAATTCTACGGAATACTCTTTGAAACGAGTGTTGAGAGTACGTTTGGTTTGCCCTAATTAAATTTTTCATCAATGATCACAAGTTATTTTTTAGACCCCTAATTTTCCAAGTTTGTCAATGGGCGTCCGGGCTTCCGAGGCGCCTTTAAATCAATTTCCGATGTATCAACTAAACCTTGGACCTAGGAGCTTTACAGGGTGCCTCACAATAGGTGTCACTAACACAAAATGGCATTGAAGCCAGGCTTGCTGATATTCGCATCTTCGAAGCATCGATATACAACCAATTCTCACTAATGAAGAGCATACCAACGTAAAAGCTACTGCATTGAGTAGCCCGGCTGTGAAGAATATGAGTGGCAAAGCAAAACAAAAAGCTTCGTTCTTCGTGCTCTTCGGCTCTAACTCGCTCACATTGTGACTAGAAGAGTGGTTTGATTGACCTGAGTGTTCTTCGGTCTTGTCGCTCATCTTCGCATGCGTTGATCTTCATGAAGAATGAAGAATTAAGATTCAACAACTTTATTCTTCGACGCGAACCAGGAAAGTTGTTCATCACAATGAGGAACGGTAATGTTCGAAAAAGCAGCTAAGTGGTGTGATTTAGGAAGTGACGAAAGCTACACAGAAAAAAATAATTAATTTTAACAAGCGTGTAAAATATCCTCTCGTTTAGATCCAAGCTAAAGGAGGCGTAAACAACGAAATTGTTTGCAACTTTTCATGTGCCATACAACAATATTGGCAATCTTTCATACAATAGGCTGGATTCAGGCATAATCTGGTTTAAATTTACATGAAATATCCCATTATTTTCTGGCAAATCTAGCATTCCCTTTATGTGCATTAGATAACGTAGAAAATTCAATGTTTCTTTTTATCTGTGTAGTGGTGTGATTAAATACCGCTGCCTGGCAGAAAAAAAATAATAGAAGATGTGATTATGAGCCGAATACGTTTGTGGCCGCCAATTTTAATATGCATTTCATTTCATTATATTCCGATCTGGCTGGGCGGTTGGGTTGGGGAAAACATAACCGTAGTTTTCGTAATGATAGTGGAGATGGACAGCCAAGTAGTAGCAACACTAATAAGGCTCTTATGTTGCTGAAAGCAAATGAATCCCTGTTGTCGAAGGTGGTTGATGTATTGGGTGCAGAGTTAAATTAAGTCTGCTTGGTTTTAAAGATTTTTCTATCGTTACATTGTGTCATGTCTCTCTTATTCTACTCGTATTTATACTGAATTGAGACTGAACTGAAATAAGATTTGTTATACTACAGAAAAATTAAAATCTACTCTACAGTCACCAAATAAATAGAAAAACCTTAATTTCTCCACCTAAGGCAAGAGCTGACCATTCTTATACTTCCCCAGAGGTCTCTAGAATATGAAAGTGGTTGTGAACTCTTGATCGTATCATCATTTCACTGACCTGAAAGCAGCGTTTGATAAAATTGACCATGGAATATTGCTGCACAAATTGTCACGCCTTGGAGTCTCTACGCAATTGGTATATTGGTTAGAATCCTACCTTACGGACCGTGAGTTGTGAGTGAAGATAGATGGTTGTATATCACGGCCGTTTTCTAACAAGTCTGGAGTTGCACAAGGTAGCAATCTCGGACCGCTATTGTTTATCTTGTTTTTCAATGATGCCGCTCTGATTTTGGGCGAAAGTTTCAAAGTGGTCTATGCAGATGATTTAAAGTTGTACATCGTAGTGCGCACGCAAGAAGACTGCTTACTTTTGCAGAATTCGTTGAGTTCATTTTCTGAGTGGTGTCAGAGAAACAAACTGATACTTAGCGTGGATAAATGTCAGGTAATCACATTTCACCGTATGGAAAATCCAATTTTGTTTGACTACTACGTTAATGGCAATACTCTCAGTAGAGTGACCAGTGTGACTGATCTGGGTGTTCAGCTGGATTCAAAAATGACTTTCGAACTACACCGTTCTGCGATGATATCAAAAGCAACTCGACAGTTGGGCTTTATTTCCAAGGTAGCGAAGGGTTTTTCGGACCCACATTGCTGGAAATCATTGTACTGTGCACTTTTCCGTCCAATTTTGGAAAACGCATCGGTGGTATGGCAGCCTTACCAGGTCACGTGGTGCCTCAGAATCGAACGAGTTCAGAAGCGGTTTATTCGTTTGGCTCTGAAAAACTTGCCGTGGCGAGATCCTGACAACTTGCCACCGTATCCTGATAGATGCCGACTACTAGGTTTGGACACGCTTGAACGACGTCGAAAAATACAGCAGTCGTTGTTTATTGTTAAACTGTTGAATGGTGAAGCTGATGCCCCGAGCTGCTTTCTATGTTGAACTTTAGGGTACCGAACAGAACCCTACGGAACTCTACGTTGCTGCAACCAATTTTTCACCGGACCGTGTTTGATACAATGAACCGATTTCAGCATGTATTCGTGCGTTTACTGCAGTCGAAGAGCTATTCGAGTTTGATGAACCATCTGGGCGTTTCGCGAATCGGATAAGAACGGCATTGAACTAGTTTTTAAGAGAAACGTGTTTTTACTAGTTTATTAGTTGAATTTTATTCATTAAGACTACCCATTGTCAGATGAATTATTTTAAATACAAATACAAATACAAATCATTGCACTGATTTTTGAATTTTCATGTAATTATGGGTTGGGCATAATTTGGGTTTTAGTCAAGTAAAACGTGCCCCATACGGAAGGTCCATTAATTATGTCACGCAGTAAGGGGGGAGGGGGGTTTGGGAAAACGTGACGATCCATACAAAAAATGCGAAGGTCCATACAAAAAAACGTGACAAGGGGGAGGGGAGGTTGTAAAAGTCGGAACAGTATCTGTCGATAACATATCAAATATCCTTGAATTCATCTACAAGATGAGAAAAT